>PVKN010012528.1:0-20681 GCA_004027915.1 Capromys pilorides
ACCAGTAGGGTGAAAAATTGTAGGGACTCCTGGTGGGTGACAAAGGAGAAACCGGGTGTGAAATGGCTCCAAAAAGGCCACAGAAGTACCCAGGACCCCTTCCTATGGAGCATAGAAGTAAAACCTACCTATCTAATTCCATACATTTTCTCATGGTTACATAAAATGTTACCAGGGATGCAGGGGAAGGGAGGTAGGGACCGCCCCACTATCACCACAATTCTTGCGTAGCCTAAAATTGTTTCAAATTCAAAAGTCAAAAAACAGAAAACAACGGGCAGTAGCTGTGCAATGGAGTTAGTCTGGCTGTGGGCCTGGCAGGGGAGGGAGGGCCCGTGCCTTTCTGGGCTTTGTGTGGGACACAGACACCAGCAAGGCTTCACCCTATGGGAATGTCCACACCCCGAGGCTCTTGGGCTGAGCAGTAACCACATGGCTGGGAGGGAACCCCAAAGCAGCAAAACCCCAGTGAGTCTTAGAGGATCCCCCATAAGCCAGGCATCAGAGGACTTGTCTTCTCAACCATGGGGCCCTGGGAGCTTACGGGACATGGAAGGACCTGTATTGCCTTTGAGGTGGCTTTTATTCTTAGACCTCTCCCTGGTACTGCACACCTTTGAAGTTAGTCACTCACACTGTTGCCCATCCTCCTGGCCAGCGTTGTATGTAACCTATCTGTCTGACCTCTCACAGTGAGCCCAAGGGAGACACTCGTTTGTCTGCATTTTACAGATGGGGAACCTGAGGCCCCCAGAGTGGAGCCCTTTGGCTAGAGTCATAACAGTAGATGTGATTCCAGCTCCATATACTCTTGGGCTTCCTTTCTTGCCCCAGAGTTTTCTGTCCTACTTTGACCTAGGTATAGAGTGACACATGTCCTAGCTCAAATATCGCCACTGCCGTGGCTCTGTCACATTAGCCCTTTTTTATTTACTTCATGGCACTTAGCACATGCTGAAATGATCTCATTGATGTACTTGCTTATTTTTGTCAGTCTCCCCCTCCCACCAGATTGCAACTCTAGGGGTACAGGGAACCTTTCTCTCTACTCACCCCTTTCCCCTGTAGGTGGACTGTCCTGGCCCACCGCAGGTGCTGAGAGTTAGGGCCATGGCGCTTGAGTCCTTAGGCTACAGCAAACACTGACTTACTGCGGGTGACCCTCAGACACCCGGGAGGTGAGCAGCATGATTCCCACTTGGTCAGTGGGGAAGTGAGAGCACCCCTGCGTGAGCCCAGAGGGGCTGCTCCTGGCAGGGATTGCGGCCCAGCCGCTGTGAGGGCGAGGTTTCTGTCTCTCCTGCCATGTAACCTGGCAAGCTAGCCAGAGTTGCCCTTCCTTGTCCTGGGCTGCTGTGCTGTTTTCTTCTCCCTGGAATTGGGGTTCTCTGAGTGCTCCTCAGAAAAATGTCCCTCTGGGCCACACAGGGCAGGAGGACCTGCTGCAGCTGGTGTGAGGGGAACCAAGGGACACTGACAAGAACTCCCAAGGGTAGAGAGCCAGGCCTTCCGGAGCCTGACTTTGGGAAGTATTTTGGGTTCATTAGAGTCCCTAAATCAGTCTCTCTGCCCACCCTGGGATCTGCTTTGAAGCAGCTGGGAGGTCACAATGGGCATGGAGCCTGGCCCTTTGCAGGACACAGGATTCTAATTTTATCCCCTCAGAATCTTGCCCAGGGCCTTTGTGGAGAAATTGGGGGCAGGGGCCACTCTTTGTCCTTTTCCTGTCACCCTCAGGGCAAAACTCTTAGGAACCTGCCAATTAACTCACAGCTGTCCTAGTGAAAGGTCTCCTCTAAAATGCTCAGGTCTCACCCTCAAGAAAAACAAATGACCAAACCAGCAAACCAGCAAAGTCTAGGGTAAAGTCTAGGTCGGCAGACTTGGCACAGGAGCCGGATGGGCTCTGGTCTGGGCTGTGCCACCTGCTAGCCCCTCTGGGCAAGTAGCCTGCCCCTCCTTGGTCATGTTTTTCTCCTCTGTGAGGTGTCTAGTCCTAAGAACGTCCCACTAACTCTTATACAGGCTTGGTGCAACCCAGGGGTGGGGGAAGCCAACTCCCCTTTCTTACTCTTGGGACCTGTGACTGGAAACTCCATCATGTTGTGCCTCCCTTTGCTCACTGTGCAGGTCATGCCAAGACCTACTTCCCGGGGCTGCTCAGCAGACCTGCACTAAATCTCTTGATCACAGGCCTGACGTCCAGCAGGTACCCAGCTCCTGATAGCTGCGCGCTGTCATTCGCACATTTCTATCCTTCAAGTCACCTTGAAACCAAATCCACAACACAGCTGGCACCCTCCTAGAACAGAGAGGACCACTCTATTCTTGTTAGCCTTGCTGTTACTCCCAGGGCTACATCTGTCTTGATGCTACTCCCCGTTTCCTGGCTCTGCCTGCCACCTTCCTACTACCTGCCAGCAAGGCCAGAGTGGGTCTCAGTCTTGTGCTATCACACTACCTGACTAGGTGGCCATGGTCACTCATGTGCCTTGCTGGACCTCAGCGTTCTTGTTTGTAATTGTATATGAGACGCCTGCTTGCGCATCTATGGAAAAGCAGATGAGAAGATGCAAACAGATCCTGGAACATGGTTTACAAATGTTCATTCTTACCACCCTGGACCTTGGCATGACAGAATCGAGTTGGATCTTTGAAATAACAACCGTAACAATTTTGAAATTAAGAAGCACACAGATCTGAACATAGGGCACGGAAAGCCCACAGACTAAGTAAAGGTTTTTATAATGAGCTGCCGATCCGAGTTGGAAGCCTCACCTCCACCACGGCCCTGCATGCTGGAGCCAACTGGGCCCTCAGCTTCCCCATCTGTGAAATGGGGCTACCGAGTACAGCTCCTCATACCCAGAGCAATGGCATAAGGTGGGCATGTGGGAGATGGCTGAGAAGTGCCTAGCACTGGGCCTGGTACATGGGGCATTAAATCTACTGCTGTCGTCTAGGCTTGTGGGGGAGTCTTCTTATGGAGGGATCCAGAATGTTCTTCCTCTTGCAAGATGTGCATCCTATGGCACTCCTTCTGCAACCAGATGCCTTTCCAGGGCGCCCTGGACACTGCCTGCCCTGGTCCTCCTTTTCTAATCAGAAGGAGATGGAAAAGGCGAGGGACGAAGGCAGTGGACAGGACTGGGCCAGGCAGATTTTCTTCTTTCCCTTAGGAAACCGAAATTAGCCTAATTAGGTCTGCCCCAGGCCGGGGTGCTGTGGGGATTGGACAAATTTAGAAGCTATTGACAGGTGAGACCAGCGCATGCTGATAGCCCCAAGTGAAACTGAGACCCTTTGAGTCAGCGTCTGGAAGCCGTGCTCCCCGCCTCCGTCCTGGGGAGCAGCAGGAAGGGATGGCTCCTGGTTTATCGCCTGCCTCGAAATAGCTCCCGGGCTCAGTTTCTTATAAATTCATAGCACAGACAAGGATCACCTTCCCATCCTGCAGGGTCATTTGGGGTCAGGCCAGGCAGCCACAAGGAGGCGGCACAGACCGTTTTAGGGGCTCACTCAGTGCCAGACGCCGTGGGATGAGTTATCCCATCTCTTGCTCTCTGGTCCTCCTGTCCCCATTTCACTTACAGGGAAACTGAGGCTGAGTCACTCTGCCAGGAAGACTATCCTCCATGTGGCCCATCCCTAAGTGTGTCTCTTTCCCAAAGATTCAGAGCACTGGCCCTGCATCCCATCTCAAGCTGCTGCTCACAGACACAGGGCTGGGACACACATCCTCTTCCACTCCGGCTGCTGCTCCATTTTCCAGGAGGCCGCTTACATAAGCCGCGCGGTCTCCTCTAGCTTATCTAGTGCAGCAGGAGGCCAGAGCCCAGGAAAGTGCACCCGGGAATAGAGAGGGGCGGATTGCAAGCGCGGGAACCATTTATAACCCAAAGGCGCAGCTCGGCTTACAGGGGTGGGGCTGCACTCGGGCGACCCAGGACCTACGCAGCAAGGGTGCGCTCTGTGACTTTGGTACTCAGCATTCACTAGGCCTCAGTGGCCACATCTCTGGGTGGACATCCCTGCCTCTGTCCCCTAGGCTTCCTGCGGCTGTTGTGCGGGCATACGGGCAGAGAACAGAGCGCTGTCTGCCTCAGGACTTGGTCATCAGGACTGAGCCCAGGCCCTGACACATGCATCCTGCCCTGCTTGGAAATCAAATCCCGGAGGAGCTGGCAACGGCAACCTGGCACTGCAGGGAGAGAAGACAGAGAGTCTCCCTTCCTCCTCCTCGCTTTTTTCTTGGACTTGGTCTCAGTTCTGGTGAAGTTGGGATTCCGCAACTTCCAAAAGGAGCTAAGGAGGCGTAGGAACAAAAGCATTCACAGAACCAAAGAGGAAAGGCACTGTTCCCAGAACACTCACTTAATTCCAGCCACTCGGCGGTGAGATGGGTATTTTTATCCCCACATTATGGAAGCAGAACGGATGCCCCGAACGAGGAGAAGGCCGGTCCCTGGGCAGGGCCGGCACCTGTGGTGGGCGGTCCTGTCTTCTGTCCACCCCAGAGTGCGCTCTGCTACACAGCCTCCTCCACACTCCACTTCCCCAGCTCAATAGGCTACTTAAGGGTAAAAGAGAACAGATTTTGCCAGAAGGAAGCAGAAAAGGCAAATGCCTTCTGGCAGGTGTGAGCAGTGTCCCGGTCAGGCAATAATTATGACTAAATTTTCTGGCTAAGGCAGCAAAATGCAAAAGACAGGCTCTTGACTGGCAATAAGGCTTAAGGCTTAGGAAAGTGCATCCGTCCCTGAGACTGGGCGGCCAGGAAAAAGGGTTATGTGTTCCTTTAGCACATGTGTGCTTGTATATGTGGCCCGCGGGTGTTACTTAGAGCCATATGTTGGGGGGTCAACACTGGGAGCCCCAGTGTTTCCTAGCAAGTGGCTCTACCCTCCTGGACCTCCGTTTTCTCCAAAGATGCCCTGTTGAGCTCTTATGAGGTTGGCATGAGCTGAAAGCCCAGCTGTGTGCAGTGCAACCAAACCCCAGCACTGAGCAATCTGTATGCCCCTTGGGTATGGCTACCAAGCTTAAGAGTTCAGCGGGGAACACATGCCAAGGGTCCCACTGGGACCACTGAGTTTCGGGACTGGCTCTGCTACCCAGTCGCCCTGGAAATGTGACTTAACCTCCTGTGCCTCAGTTTCTTCCCTTGCACAATGAGGATAGTGATGGCTCCCAGCTCCCAGGATTGCTGGGAGGCAGTGGCTCTCAAAGTGTGGTTTCCTGGAAGACAGGCATCACCAGGTGACTCACCAGAAATGCAGACACACGGGCTGCTCCTGGGGAGTCATTCTCAGGGCACACGAGCCTCTGGCCATGGGTCACGGCTGTCCGCCTTCCTGCTGGTCTCTGCAGCGGCAGCCAGGCCCTTGGGTGCCTTCCATTCCTTTCCCACTTCTCTCTCCTTTTTCTGCCTTAAGCCCTCCCTTAGCAGGCTCAGACCAGCCCTGCAGGGTGGCTACTGAGAAACAATCGATCCCATCTATAAAAGCCTTTGAGCTTCCTGGAAATCATCACCCCAGAGAGCAGAAAGTAAAGACTTATTATTAGAGCTTTGTCTCCCCACCTCTCCCTGCAACCTGGGATCATAAACCACCTCTCTCTTAGAAGGACAAACAGAACTAGGAACAAAGGCAGAGGCGGCACCAAGCTGCCCCAGCAGCTACAAAGACCCCAGCCCACCTGAGAGTCTCCAGTCTTCACCTGCGGGCAGCCTCTCCCTGCATGCAGAATTCATGCCCCCTCACCCCTGCTTGCTGAATAAAATTCATTCATTCATTCATTCACTCACTCATTCATTCATTCAGTTGCTCAGTAAACAAACACTTCTTGTTCTCCTGCTATGTGACAGGCACTATTCCTAAGGCTGCAGACAGAACAACAACAACCAACCCAAGGCCCTGTCTGGTGGCACTGACCTCCCAATGAGGGAGAGAAGCAAACAAGTGACAAGCTCACGTGGTATCCCTAACCTTTGTGTGAACCCACGAGGCAGGCAGCACAGTTATGGTACTAGATCAATCTGAACTTGGACCTTGACCTTCTCTCTCTCTAGCCGTGGGATTTAGACCAATGTTAGCCCCTCTGAGCCTCAGTGGTCCCATCTATAAAATGGGAATAGTAACAGCATCCACTTCAAGGACAGCTAGAAGGTCAATGCATAATGCATTAGGTGTGGTACCTGGCACCTACGCAGTGCCCCATGATGGTAGGTGTTACTACTGTCATCACTCTAGGTCACACAGCTAAGTCCAAGGCCTGACTCAGGCACCTATGTATAGGATTCACCCTGTTGCATAGGGGGAAGCCCAGAGCTGGAGGGGACATCTAGTGGGATGGTGATCTGACCCCCTGGTTTGAAGATCAAATACTCAGAGGTTGGGGAGGAGCTCTGTACCTTGCGGGTGAGAGTGTCCTCAGGGTGGTGGACCCTCTGCCTTTCCACTGAGCCACAGCAAAGCAGAACACAGGGAACAGAACTGCCAGTTTCCCGAGAGGGCCTGCCTGAGGGATGTCACCATGCCCACCCTTCCTGGGCTGGGGCACAGCAGTGGCCGGCATGTCTGCGTCTCCCATCGTGAAAGCAGGAGGTGTGGGCTGACCCCCACTGCTCACCCACTTCATCTGCTGAGCTGGCCTCTGTGCTCCCAGAGCTCAGTGCACCGGCACAGGGTGGCCCTGGCCTGGCCTGTGTGTGAGGCGCACGGACCTCACTGAACCCTGGCTCTCACATTTGCTGGCTGTGTGACCTTAGACTTCTGAGCTCCTTGCCTGTTTCTCTACCTATAGCCTCTGCCATCCCAAGGTGCCATAAAGCCCAGCACCGGTGCAGGCGCATCCTCCATGCCCAGTGCTGATTCGCCTCTCTCCAAGCAGCCATTCCTCCTGCCCTGAGTTGAACCTGCCCTCCCCATCTTTGCCTACAGTCTCAGCTTATGTCAGCACCTTACCTGGGCCTCTCTGAACCCCTTCCGGGACTGCACATCCCCAGACCAAAAATCTGAAATCTGCAACTTTGGGAGCGCCAAAATAATACTATGTGACTATTTGAAAATGAGAAAAGCTCCAAAGCCTGACGCACCTCTGGTCCCTAGCATTTCAGTGGAGGGGCACCCAGCCCGGAGTACCATTTGTAGCACAGCAAACAATGTGTAGCTAGAACAAAAATAGCACCGTAGCTGCTGTTTGGTGAGCACAGACTACACACTGGTCACCGCGATTCGCGCTTGCATGTCATCGGGGCAGGTTACACACGAGGAAGATGGGGCTCTGGATTACAGAGCCCCACAGCCAGCGCTGGTGCTGACCTGAGCTGGGCTTACAGCCCTCATCTTTGCCTTTCCCGGTGCTAGGCACTGAGTTGGGACTCAGGAGATGTCTCCTGGGTCTGCTGGGAGAGTTTAGTCGGCTCCCTCAGATCCAGTTATGGCAGAGAGGGGAGGCAGGGAACCAGGCCAGGGGCTGTCCTGGTTTTTCTTCACCACTTAGGTTGCCTGTGAACAGCCAGCCATGATGACCCTGTGTAGGACTCCAGAGCTGTGGCTGACCTGCTGTGAACCAAAACAGGAGCCCAATCCCGAAACTCAGGCTGGCGTCACAGTGGAACCCAGGGCTTGCTGTGGATCTGTGAGGGAGGGGTGTGGGGAAGCAGCCGCCACTCAGCCAGGTCCTCTAGAGCAGCCGAGCCACCAGGGCTCACCAGAACTCTGTGTTCTGGCCCCTTGAAAATCACTTCCCTCCTTTCCAGGGCATACAAGCAGCAGGCTTGATGGCAGGACACTCCCCACACACCTCCTTGGTAGCCATTCTCCATTCTTACCTATGGCAAAGCAACCTTTCATAAACTTGCAGCCACTGTCAGGCTCTTTGCACTTTTCCCAAAGCAGTTTTGTGCGTATAGCACTAAAATCCTATAACAAGTCCAAGCAGGCGATGGGATAAGCATGCACACCCCACGAGCCAGGCCAGAGAACCCAGATACGGAACCCATTCAAGGTCACAGCTGGTGAGGCACAGAGGAGGAAGCAGGGCCTGGGGGCCTGGGCTTCATACCCAGGCAACAGATGGTGACTAAGTCCCCGCGCGGTGTGAGATACTGTTTAATGATGGGCGCAAAAGGACATACGCAATCCAGTCCCGATGTCATTTTGATTTAGCTGACAGACGCACAGGGAGCCTTGCTCTGAAGCGCACCTGTTCGAAGCACACATCTAATCCTCATGATGACCCTGCGGGACCAGAACCATCATTGTCGCAGTCAAGAGATGGGAATGCTGAGGCCCAGAGCAGCGATGTGACTTCCTCAAGGACACATGGCTAGAAAGGCTGGGTTCTGAACTCAAAGACAGCTGCGTACAGTTTTCTCTTAAGTTTCAAGAAAGATCCATGATGGAGAGGATAGTGACAGAGCAGGCTCTAAAGGCAGATGTGGTTCTAAATCCCTGGGCCCCTTACCTGGCTCTCTGGCTGCCTGAAGTAGGCCAAGCACTTTGGGGATCTGGGTGAAATGCACAATGCTAAGAAAGACAATAATGGCAATACTAGGATGGGTCCCACAGAGGCAGGAAGGACCAGGTGGTCAAGGACCTGGGCTGAAGGGCTGCTACCTCCACCCCTCTGCTCACTAAGAGCGAGGTTTGTGAAGCCGACTTTCTAATTCCCAGGAGCCTGCTGGCTGGCTGTGTTTGCCGGCTGTCCTACGGGGCTGGGATGGTCTACTTGCGTGACACCAAAACCTATCTTGAGACTCGAGGTTACAGGACACCAGGATGAAATGCTGAGGGGGGCAAGAGATAAGGAATTTCCATCCCTGACACTGGAGACTGAGAACTGAAGGGCCCTTGGGGATCACTGGCCTTGTCTCCTAGGGTTACAGATGGAGCCTCAGGCTCAGAGAAGGAGAGAGATGGCCCGAGGTGACACAGCCAGGATAGGTAGAACCCAGACCAGAACACAGGGCAGAGAAAATACCAAGTTCTCCTCGACCTCCTACTCAGCAGGGAAACAGAGACAGAAAACGAAAAGAACCCATTTTTCCTGGGTTGCTCAAATGTAGAAAAATATAGCATTTTTGGTATCTTGTGTTCCTTTTGTCTAGCTGTATGACAAAACTTTCAGACCCAGCAGGTTGTCTCTCTTATCCTAATCTCCCCTTCCTTGTGACAGATACAACCAAACTTTCAGCATCCAAATATTCCAGAATCCATACTGTGCCCAGAACCCAGGTCATGACACCCACCGTCAACCCCGATTTTGCCGTCCCCATCCTTGTCTCCAGCGGCCAGCAGCGTCTTGGTTTCTTTAGTAGACAAATCTCTGGCATCTGAGGAGAAGCCCTTTAGGATGGCTCTGGGGGAGAAAAAGGAGGAAGCGGGAGAGGTAGTCAGGACAAGGTCACCTTGATGGAACATCGTGTGGATGGCAGGCTAGCATCTGCGTGGAGCCGGGGCAGCCGGGACAGGCAGGGAGCAGTGGGCATGCGTGCAGCTGGCTAGCCAGCTAGCCTAGTCTGCATGCAGGAGCACAGGAAGGGTGGGCTGTTTTCTGTGGAGGGTCCATGTCACTGCAGAGAGGACACCTGAAGGTGTTTATTTACACAAGAAATGCCCACTAAGTGTTTTTGCTATGCCCAGGCTGTGCAGGGGACTGGGGACACTGCACTGTGGTGATCTCAGAAAGCCACCTGCATAAGCAGGTCATTGGTCAGAGGCTCTGGGGCACCCACATGGACTGATGGGTACTTTGATAGCAGAAGCTGAGGGTGCTCAGAGGAGAGTGGGGGAGGAGTCCTAGAGAAGGTGACAGTGGGGAGTTGGCCCACATATGTGTGTGCGTTTGTATGTGCTTGTGGTGTGAGGTGGGTAGGAGAAGGTTCCAGAAAGAAGGTAGCCTGTGGGATGGTTTAGGGAAAAGACAGGAAAGATGGGAGAAGTTCCTACTTAGAAGAGCTCTCTCCATATCCTTCTCTGTTGCTTTTTGACAAAATCCAAAGCAGCTTTGGCCAGAGAGTGACATAAGGCATATCTGGGCTGGCAGATATGGGCCAGGTAGCTACGGCAGGTGACAAGGGAGAGTTCTGTGCCAAACCAGTGTTGCATTTCCTAGCCCTAGCCTCTTCCTCCTCCTCCCTGCCTCACTCCTCAGACCCCCGAGTCTCCAGAGCTAGCCAGGAGACGGTTCTGAAAGCCCTGGTCCAGAAGAGGTGGGGGCTGCAGGGTGGTGGAGGTAGAAATCAATGCAATCCCATCCTGAGGTCCTCTGCCTTGCCCTGGTGCAGTGAGGACAACTGCCTCTTCATTTGAATTATTAAAGAGCATCATTCCATTAACAATATTAAGTGGCTATAATTTAACCTAATTAGTTGCACTTTGAGCTGAGGCTTTGGTTCTTCCGGAAGCATCAGGGCAGGGAACCATTTTCCCCGGTGCCCTGTGTCTCAGCCCTGTCTGTGGGTGAAGGGTGCAGAGAGAAGGGCAGCTCCAATGTGGGTTTGAAAGCAAGAGTCTGTCCCCCACCCCACCAGCCTCAGTTTACCCTAGCTCTTCCTCCTCAATGAAGCCACTCTTGTCTTTATCCAGGATGTGAAACACCTTCTTCACATCATCCACGTTCTTTCTCTTCAGGCCAACCATCTGGAAGAACTTTTTGTGGTCGAAGGATTCAGCAGCTGTGGGAGGAGGCTCAGGTGAAGAGGGGGCCAAAGAAGGGGCCAAAGAAGGGACCGAAGGGGAGGGCGGGAGAATGGAAGGTGTCAAGGTGGTGCGGGTAATCAGCCCAAGAGTGGCTTCTGGGAAATGCGCCTCCACCAAAGGCTAGGGGGTCCACCAAGGGCAGGGTGTCTCCTCAAGGTCATGTCCTGTTGGGGAAGAGGTGGGCACCTGCCTGGACCCCTGGCCTCCCCAGCTTGGCCCCTGCGTGCTCTGTACATTTTTCCAAGTGTAGGGGTGGCATTAAAGACACAAACCTTTGGGCTCCCTACAACCCTTTCTCCCCAAAACACTTGGGCAGTGGCAGGCTGGGAGGGGGCCTGGGAACGGAAGCTGGTGCGAGGATGTGTGTGTGTGTGTGTGTGTGTGTGTGTGTGTGTGTGTGGTTTCTTTCCTGGCCTCACACTAGGTTGTCAGAAAATCAACACAAAGAGGACACATTTCTGTCAAGGTCACACAGCAGGAGGAAGAGGGGAAGACCTAGAAGTCCTGGCTTTACTGCAGAAATACATTCTGGTGCCAGTGTGCATATGTGTATGTGTGCCAGCCAACTCCCACCCCAGACCAGGGCCACTTGGCTAAGTTTGTTCTCAGAGGTGGCAAAGCAGGTGGCTCGCACAGTGCCTGGGCAGAGCGGCTTCTCAGAGCATCCTGTGCCCAGGGGAAGGTGTCAGGCAGGAAGCATGTGGGTCCTTCCTAGCCCCCGGTTTTCTATGTCTTATGACCTTTTTCAAGTAGCGAGGAGTGGGTACCACGTTAAGCTGTGGCCCTGTGTATTCGAGGGCACTGGGGTGGGTGGGGTCGTTGGGGTATTCTCCACCCAGAACCAAGGGAGGAATGTTGGTCTGCCCACCTCTGGTACTGGGGCAGAGACCAATACCCCCTGGACACCACCTTGTTCTAATCCCTCTCTGCCAGGCTGGATGACCTTGGACAAGCATCACATCCTCTCTCAGCCTCAGTTTCCCCATCTGGGTGAAGGGAGAGGGAAGAGGGGCAACTAAGCCCAGAGGTTCTGGAGCAGCCAGAAGAGGTGAAGCAGTGGCTCCCCTTCCTGGAGCCTGGTAGTTGGGGTGCTGTCGGGGGCTGCACATGTTGGGTGAAGCCCAGTGCCAGTTTCCAGAAGGTCACCTCTGGCAGTGAGGGGGCTTGAACCCCAGGAGGGGAGTTCCCACAGTTGGGGGTCTAATGAGGAGCCATTGCTGTAAATCTTATCCAGAATGAGGGATGCAGAAAAAGGGTCTCTCACGGAGCAGGTGTGAGCCCCTGCACCTCCTCCACATATAAAGAGGAAGTCCCGGCTAGCACAAGACTCCCCCTCAGGCCCTTCCTCCTACCCTGGTCTTTCTTTGCCCTTGGTCCTGGACCCCGAAACCTTCCCAGAGTGGCCACCCTCCCGCGCCCTCAAGTTTGTGTGGCTCTGGACTCCGGGCTTCCTGCCGTGCCCTAGCCAAGTCCCTGCCGCCCCAGAGTTTGGGAAATGCTGGGGATTCTTCCCACCCAGACCCCGCCAGCGCCCTGCAAGCTGCGCGGGCACTTGGAGGCAGAGGACGGCAGGCCAGGTGCAGGCCCGCGGGGTGCAGGGGCGAAGGTGGCGGGTGAGGGGACAAGGCTGAAGAGGGGGGAGCGCCGCTCACCTGCAAAGGCTCCAATCGCAGTCTTGATGTCCTCAGCGTTGAGCAAGTCTGTCATCGACATCCTGCAACTGTTTGAGCGGTCAGAGCAAGTGCGAAAAGATTAAAAAGTGCTTTTCTCATCATTTCTGCTCATATGACCAGCGCTGCAGTGCCGCGCGCCAGGCGCACGCCCGCCCGGCTTGGCACCGCGCCAGGGGACGCCAGGCTCTGCGCGCAGCCGGAGCCGCTCAGTCCCGCCGCGCCACCGCGCCGCGCGGGCCACCGAACTGCGCCCGCAGCGCCCAGTCCGGCTCTCAGGACCTCGGGGGCTGCGCCCGCACTCACGGGCCAGGGCACGACCTTTGGGATTTAGGGGGCGGCCCGCGCCACCAGCTAGCCAGCTCTGGAGAGTTCATCTGCCCTCAAGGGCACACGGAGGCTCCGATCTGGGCAGTGCAGGGTGTCCTGCCGCTTGGGGAAGACAAGGGGACGCTGGGGGGTGGGGGTGGGGGTCGCCCAGCCCGCGCGCCTGTGGGCCCCCAGGTCCTTCATCAGCCTTTCTCTTCTCCCTCAGCCTCCTCTGCTGTCTGTTCTGGATGCTGCAAATTTATGCTACAAAATCTAAGCGCTGAGGTTGCATAAACTTGACCCACACAACGGCCCTAGAGCGGGTGGCAGGGACAGAGGGGAGCTGCCAGGCTCTATGGGGGAGCCCCGGCCCACATTTGACAGGGGTGCATATTCTGAAACCTGATTCAACTTAGCTTGACTTTTTAATATTTTAGGCTAACTTGGCTTTTCAGAGACCCACTCTTAGATCCCCACAAGCTACTTTCTTTTCACATAATTCCCACAACCCTCTGGCAGGTGATAGGGGTGTGGGAAGCTACTGGATTGCCTGTTCCTTCCCGGGAGGTTGATACAGGAGGCTGGTGTATGCTGGGCCGTGGGGGGCACCTTTAGACCTCACTTTCTAGGTCCAGGCTTTGTGGTTGGAGTGTCACCTGTGTGGAGCGCAATGTTTCCTATCTTGATATAGACAGGGACCAGTAGCATCTCCCCCGAGGTCTCCCAAGGATTCAGTTTGCATCCAGCTGCCTCTGGACTGTGTGACGTCTGGGCAGAGAGGCAGGAGGCTGGGGCTGTAGATCAGTGGCTGCACTAAGATCCCCCCCACCCCCACCCCCCCATGACCTTGCATAATGATCCTCTTGATCTCTGGGCTCTTAGTCGGTTTTGCGCTGGAGGCGTGGGTGAACACCCATAGTGGGACCCGGAGACTCCAATGTAAGGTAGCAGCAGATGGGCTGGGTCCTCTAGTGGCTCTCCGGGGTAGGGACCAGGGACAGCTGCTCCACAGCCCAGAAGCGCAAGTTCCCTGCCACTCACTGTCAACACCATCTCCCTAGCTCAGCCCTGGAGGGCTGCCCTTCCTGGAAACCCTAGGAGCATCTAGCTCCAGCTGCCTGCTCTCAGTGAGTCAGCTCCCTCAGGCTGCCCTGGCCAGCTGGCTTCCAAGGCACCGAGGCTGCAGCTTCCAACCTGAGCACTCCGGGCATGAGGCTTCCCTTGGCCCCTCGGCATCCCTGGCCCTGCCCTGCCGGCTTTGGGTGCCCCTTGGGCAGGGATGCTGGGCTCCCAGGCTCTGCTTGCTCCACACCTAGGCAGAGAATCTTCTGCCTCAGCTAAGGATCCGGAGGCTATACAGGTGGGGATACCAAGGCCAGAGAGGGTCTGTGAGTGCTCTAAGGCACACCGTGAACCCACACAGAACAAAGTCCACTCTTGAGTTCATTAACTGGAGCTAGTGGCCATCCCAGGGCCTCGCTGATGACCTGTCTAGTCCCTCACATCAGAGCCACGCAATGGCTCCCAGACAGGCCCCAGACACCATGTCTCTGGCAAAGGCTGGCTGCTCTATCGCTCCCTCCTGCTCCCTCCAGCTAACTTCTCAACTGCCCCTCTCAGGCCAGAGTGCCCTGGCAGTGTGCCAGATGGTGCCACTAGGCCCATGCATCCGTCCTCTGTGCATCTTCCTCCTTCCCCTCTGACCTCTGAGTCACCTCTGGTGGCAGCCCGAGAGTCCACAAGTGTCTGCCTCCATCCCTTGAGAGGTGCAGATGGGGATCTGAGGTTCAGCTAGTGGGAAGGATTTGTCCAGGCCCCAGGAGGAGCCAGACTTTCACCCCTTGCTTCTGCTGCTCCCCAACCCATGTTAGAGAGGCACCAGGGGAGAGTTGACTAGCCCTTCCAGCTGGCCTCGACTCTCCATCCTCCTCTGTAGCTGCCACTCACCTGGGGTGGGGGTGAGGGCTGGAGCCTGCACTGGAAACTGGGCTGGTGGGAGGTCCGGCGGGAAGTGAGCTGGGCAGTGGGAGGACCACTTAAATAGGCCTGTGCCCTAGCTATTTTGGGAGGTTGTGCTCCCCTCTGCCCCTGGCCCCCTCCCCTTCCGGTGTCAGGTACTCCCCAACCATGGTGCTGAGTGTCTGTATCACATTCACCTCCCTGCGCCCATTGAGCCAGGCCTATTAATAATCCTTGGCCCCTGCCTCCCTCCAGCACCCAGCACTGAGGCCCAGGCAGGGCTTGCCTCCTCCATGAAGCCTTCCATGACCACTTTGGATGGAAGCAATGCTCCCTTTCTCCAAAGCCTGCAAAGAAAGGAAAAGGCATGGGCAAGAATAGTACAGGTACTGTCCCGCAGATAAGGACCAGGGCAGCTCCCCACATGATACCTGGCTGCAGAGTTGCAGCACAAGTGGGGAGACAGGCAGAGATGCAGGGTGCTGAGGGCCCTGCTGTCCCCAGCCATGATCTGGAGCTCAGAGAGGAGTCAGCACTTTCCTACAATGACCCTGACCCACACTTGAAGGACAGAGATGCTCTGTGTCCCAGGCTCCCCCTGTAAACCCACTCAATTGAGAGTCTGCCAGTAAGCTCAGAAGAGGCTTCAGACTTCTTAAAACCATATACAAAATGTCACAGGCATGTGCACTTCTGTGAGCAAAGACCGTTGCTTGGAGTGTTTGCAAAGGTGTTCCTGATGTATCTTGGATTCGAGATGACTGTCCAAGGGGTGACATGATTTTTGGAAAAACAGGGATGGATGGATGAATGGGTGAGTGACTATATGAATGAATTTGACAAATATTCACTGTTGAAGTTGAACCCCAAGCATCATTCCTCCTCTCATCCTCAACCTTAAAAAAACAGCTCCAGGGAGCTGGCACTGTCCAGCCCTTGACAGTGCTCTGAGGATACCCAGCCTCAACACAGAGACTATGTTCAAGGAAGGCTCCGCGAGTTCCTTGCTGACCACTGGCTTCATGGATGTGAGGGACACAAGGTGGACAGGCTGGGGAGACTGGGGTCAGAGCCTGGGGAGGATGATGGCTCTGGCAAGCACGAGGGATGTACAGATGGAAGAACATCTGCAGGGGAAAGTCCTCCAGACCTTGGGCTGTGGGATGAACAGGAGGACAGATCCTGCATGACTCAGTTGTCAGGGCTGGTTCCCTGGAGGAGGATGATGCTGTTTATGGGTGGGGAACCCAGGAGGAGACACAGGAGTTGAGAATCCCAGGAGATAGAGCAAGGATAGCTCTGCATGAAGCAGCCCCAACTGGTCACAGCCAGAAACCATGCTCAGCCCCTGGGTCTTTCCTCCATCCTTCGAAGAGGCAGGAGATGCCTTTCCTGTTTTACTGATGAAAAAATAAGGTTCAGAGAGGTTGGGCAATTTGCCTGAGGCTGCAGGGCACAGACAGGCTCTCTGCCAGGTTTCCTCAACTACAGAGTGAGTGTCTGTCACTTTTTGCCGCACTGTGCGCTTCCTACTGCAAGTCTACTTCCTTTGCTCTCTGTTACCTCCTTTCACCCGAGGTAGTCCTCAGAGGATTGAGGACATAGGGTCGCAGAGAGCTTCCATGATGTGCGCAAGGCTGTTCGGATGGACAGGACTTGGAGAGCCGTGGCTGGCACTCAGGGCTTTCTGCTTTGGAATCATCGTCTCCCCAGGGTGGTGAAGCTGGGCGGGTGCTGCGAGCCCTGCACGGACTGTCTGGAGACCTCACACTCTTCCTTTGCTGCGCTAACTCAGGCAGGCTTCACTTTTTTATTAGTTTGGTTAGTTTTATGGGAGCTTTGATGCCAGGTAATGAGTCTGTCTTCACTGTGATGCTAGGGCTGCATGATTTGGGCTGGTCTGAGATGAGAGGTGACATCGCGCAGTGACTTCTGCAGCTCGTGGAAAGCCCCTGGCAGTCAGGTATGGCGACACTTCCCCCAGGGATGCTCTGTTCCTGTGATCCAGCAGCACCCTGCGATATGTTGGCCTTGTGCGCAGACTGGACAGCCTAAGGGCCCCGTATTTCTTAGCCCCAGTGGGGGAAGGGGAGGCCACCACCGGGAAGGCCTAGGCCAGAGCTGTGATTAGCCAAGGTGGGTCCTACACCGTCACCGCGTTGGCCACTGTCGTGATCTGCACAGGGAGGGGACAGTTTCTGCCCAGAGCAGTTAAGGAGGTGGGTTTGAGGGGTGCTCAAGGTACTAGGCATCAGGGAGAGTCTTCAAGTCCTCCATGAGCTGTCAACAGCATGCGTCAGACTTCTGAGATGATTCTGAGACCCACAGTGGCTTTTCTGGCCTGGAGGCCCCAGCCCCCCTTCTGCCCCAAGGCTCCTAGGGGTCCCCTCATAGGTGGCAGGGGAGGCCAGAGGAATTTCCCAATGCAGAAATTTCTGTTCTGACACAGGCGAGGTGCTGGGTAGGTGAACAGACATTACGAGTTGGCTTCTTCATCCCCTGGGTCCTACTGCTGTACATGGTCATGTGTTGAACATTTCCATACAGTCCCAGCAATAGATCTGTTATCATTGTCTTCTTTTTACAGGTGAAGAAAACTGAGGTTCAGAGAAGCCAAGCCACTTTTGCAAGGTCACACAGCGTGCCCAGACCAGAGTCCAGACTCTGCCTCCACTTGTGTTCGAAGCCTGCTTAGGGCCTGCAGCTACTGGAAGCAAGGAGGCTGGCATGTGTGGATCAGCAGTCTCTGCGTCAACGCCTGCCAGCAGACGGGTACTCAGCTGTTAGCTTCATTGGTGATATTTTATTAGTTCACACTATTTCCACCTGCTGTGGCTGGGAACAGGATACAGAGCTCCTCACATCCAGGCCCAGAGGGCTGGGCGGGCGCCGCGGGATCTAATGATATTTATGAGGTCAGCCGTGTGGGATGACGTGTTTTAACTCAAAGGAATCTCGGCCCCATTCCTGCGAGCTGGGTCCCCAGCCTGTGGCCTTGCTTTCCCTCCCTCTTCCTCTGAAGACTTCCCTACTGGAAGGGAGCCCCAGGGAGGAGCCCAGAAGGGGGGTCGTTGGCAGACAGTTCTGGCATCTGCCTGGCTCTGTTGCTTGCCCCATGTCACCTTGGGTCAGCGATTTTGTCTCCCTGGGCCTTAGTTTCTCTATCTGTGAAATGGAGCAGAAGAGGAGGCTATGCTGACTGTGCATAGAGGTTGTGACTGGGAAAGGGGTCAGGAGTAATGACTTCCCTGCCTGCCCACACTGGTCATTGGGGTGAGGTCACAGGGGGACTCTGCCCTGGTCCTGTCCCACCACTCGCTGAGTGGACCCTGGTGGCACATGGGAAACACAGCACTGCCCCCAAACACCCTCTGCAGGAAGGTGTGCAGGACCAGGGTGGGGCTGCCCAAGAGCCCCACCTCCATGGAGCTTGGAAGTCAGACTGGGAAGCAGCTAGGTAGGGCGTGGAGACCACGGGTTTGCACAAGGCTGAGGTCAGGGGCAGGTCCCGACGAGCCAGTGACAGGCCCTCCTATCCCATCTTGGTGTCCAGGGACACTGGAGACTGTGGTCTCCGAGCTGTAGAGGGGACAGGTGGCATGAGGGTCCTGGCATGGAGCAGAGGATGGAGACTTCTCCTCAGATCCACGAGGTCTGCAGGCTGCAGAGGTCCTCCAGCCCTGTCAGGCCCTATCCTCCTGCCACCTTGTCACCTCTATCCCATCACCCTGGACATCGCAGCCTGCAGCAAGACTGCAGGAGAAGTGTGTGTGTATGTGTGTGTGGGGGGGTGCGCATGCATGCTGTATGTGTCTAAGTGTGTTGTATGTGTATGTGGTGTGAGGGATGTGTGGTTGGCAGGTCTGGCTGTGTGTCTGTGGCATGTATGATTTATGTGTGTCTGTGTATACATGTATGTCTATGGCGTGTGTGTATCTGCAGCATGCATGAGTGCTGTGCGCTGGTGTGGTGAGTGTGTGCATGCTAAGCGGGAGGATGTCAGGTCTCCAGAGTCTCTCTGGGCCCCCTGGGGGCCCAAAGCTGGCTCCTGGGGTGGCTGGCTCTGGCTCTTCCCCTTGAGGGGCCAGGGTACCCTGTGGTCCCTGTGCATCCTTGCTGGCAGTGGCATCTGCCCACCAACCCAGCCAGGTGGGACTGCCCTGGGGTTCCCCCTAGCGGAGGGGAGAGTGGTGCTCGGCTCTAAGTGTCCCTGTACCAGGCACTGTGGGCTGGGTTGAGGTCCCTGAAACTCCTGTGTGGAGTCCTAAGCCTCAGGACTTCTGAGGTCAAGGGACCATGCTAAAACAAGGTCGCACCAGGGTCCTGAGGAGAAGAGGCCATTAGGACTCAGACACAAATCTGCTGAGAGCCAGAGGTCCTATGAGCATGCAGGGAGGAGGTGGCCACGCTCAAGCTGAGGAGAGAGGCTCCAGAGACCCTGCGGCTGCCCCCGAGGGCAGACTGCCCCCCAGAACTGGAGGCAGAGCAGGACACCATCCTGCAGCCTGTGGTGAGGTAGTGGCACCGAGCCCTGGCAGCCCTCCACACTCGCTGCCCTTGGGCGAGGGAGGGCACAGTCTCCATGCCAGGACCACATTTTCATGAAGCACCTGTGTTTTGAAAGCTTCTTTATAAAAGCAATTGATAGCAAAGGGGGAACAAAGAGGCTGAGGAGGAAGCGATGTCACCCTCGGGCCGCGGCCACCAGCTCAGGGGCTGTAACTTTTGCTGTCGGGGCTTGGCCCTCACGCCTGCTGGCCTGTCCACCTGGCTGTCTCCATGTGTCCACCGAGGTGGCACCTCCTCTGGGAAGTCCTCCTGGGTCACTCCTACCCTCCCGGCCTCCTAGCAATCACGGGCATCCTCGTGGTGCTTCCAAGGGCCACTTAGTGGGGACTGGGAGGCACCGCAGGGCACCCGGCCTCCCCAGGACGGACTCCAAGGAGAATAAATCAAACCAAGGCTGTTATTTTTGGCTCCGGGTGCTGTGGCTATTCTCTAAGACATTCTTGGATTCCTGCTTAGGATGCTGTCTAAATCCACCCTCTCACCTGCCCTGAGAAGCACCTGCTGGCGTGCACCTGCTCCTTCTGGGCCTGTGGCCACCCACGGGCTTCCCACCCCAGGAAGCGAATCTGCAGCGTGTGGCAGTTGTGTCACCGTTGTCTTCACGATGTCTTGGGCTCCTCTGGCCAGTGGGGGTGGGGATGGGGGTGGGGGGTGGGCCTTGTTGAACCCTAGCACGCAAACCTGGCACCGCAGCCATGTGCTTTAAGGACGTGATCGGGCCATTTGTTTCTTATCAAATATTCACTGCTTTCATCCTGATTCTAGGACAAATTCTCCTGCAAATACGTGTGATCCAGGAGGCTGGGGCACTCCGAAAGCCCAGTGGCTTCCATCTGGCTCCTGCTCTGCCCAGGAACCCCAGGCTGGGCAGCCAGGGTTGAGCTCGGCAGAACAAACAGGCTGAGGAATGAACGCAAGGCCACAGTGATGCCACTGGCAGCTTCCCCTCCCCTGTTCTCTCTCCCCTCCCCCACCTCCTTCCCCTCCCCCATCTTGTTGTCCCCAGCTTTGTCTCCTTGATTAGTCCTTCCCTTTCAGTCTCCTTGGCTGGGCTTCTTTTTACCCAAGACCCAATTATGAATCTTTAGTTTTGTGGCTCTGTAGGACTGGGGTTGTGCCTGGTCGTCAATCCAAACACCTCGATTTTTAACTTCTTCCTTGTACTGATTTTTTTGAAGATACAGCCAAAAAGCCCATATGTTATGCAGTTTACCATCTTGATCATTTGTAAGTTAAATTTCAAAGCTCTGGGAGGCGGAGGCAGGAGGGTCACATGCTTGAGCCCAGCACAGGTGAGTTGCTGAGACTCCATATATTTTTTTTTTATTATTTTTTAATGGTACCAGGGATTGAACTCAGGACCCTATGCTTGCCAGGCAGGTGCTTATTCTACTGAGCCATCTGCCCAGCTCCCTGAGACCCTATCTTAACAGAAAATAGAAAATAAAAAACGTGCTGGGGACATAAT
>PVKN010012529.1:0-20660 GCA_004027915.1 Capromys pilorides
GCCGGGACCGCTATGGGCCCAAAGGGACAGAGGGCTGGGCAAGGGGTACGCAGCAGAAGGCACAGGTACCAGGAGGAAACTGAGGGGCCGAGTCCCCATTAGGGCGGAGAGCCCGGGGCTGCAGGGGTTGGGAGGGAAGTCCTGGGCCATGGGGAAAGAGAAGGGGCCCTGGGCGCGGGACCCGGCGCGCGGCTCGCGGTGGGGCGTAGGCAATCCGGGCGGGGCGCGCGGTGCCCGCGGGCGGGCGGGCGGGCTGATGGCGGGGAGGCCGGTGCGGGGCCCGCCGCCCCCCCGGGGCCGGGCCGGGCCGGGGGCGGGGCCGGGCGGGGCCAGCGGCGCATTAGCGCCTTGTCAATTCAGCTGCTCAGACTTGCTGCGGCCTCCGTGTCCGCGCCCAGCGACGTGCGGGCGGCCCGACCCGCACCCTCCGCACCCCGCGCCTCTCCGCCGTCTCCCGTGCGCCCCCGGCATTGCCGGCTCAATGCCCGCCGGTCGCCCGCGCCCGGGCGCCCAATCCGCGCGGCGGCCGCCGCCGCTGCCCCTGCTGCTGCTTTGCGTCCTCGGGGCGCCGCGAGCCGGATCGGGAGCCCGTGAGTACCCTGCGTCCTGCTCCTCATCCCGCGGCGGCCCAGGACGGGCGTCCCGGGATAGCCCGGGGCGGGGGGCGGGTGTGGGCGCCACCTGGACGGCCCGGGAACAAAGGAAGGTGCCCTCAGCGCGGCTCTCGGGGCGTCCTCACCTGTGGGGCGCACGGGGCTGGGTCTCCTGGACCAAGAGTCGCACTTCCGCGCCAAGGCCTCCTCACCTGGGCCGCCCGAGCCGGGGCACTCAGCCAGGCCTCTAAGGATAGAGGCAGCGGCCCGGGCCCTCTGCGCGCGTTGGGGCGCCGCGGGTGCACTGTGCGGTGGCGACCACGGGGGCACCGCTTCCAGGCGGGCGGGGACGCACGCAGTGTAGCGCTGAATGCGGGCGGGGAACGGCCCCCCGGCGAGGGATGAGCCCCGAAGGGAGGGAGGGCGGGAGGGGGCCCGCTCTGGCCGCCTGGCGCGCAGCCCAGGGTCCCCGGGGACGCGCCTCTCCGAGGGCCGGCGCCGCAGCCCTCCCTCCGCGGGACTAGGCGCACGGGGATCCGCGAAATCCCCGTCACCGGTGGCACTCAGAGCCGTCTTCATCCATGCTGCGCGGGTTGCGAGCCTCTTTCGAGAAGAGTCTTTGTGAGCGGGTGGGTGAGAGCGGGAGCCCAAGCCCGGGCACTAAGGGCCCAGGCTTTGGCGGAGGCCCCCTGCGAACCCGCAGACCCAAGGCCCCTCCCTGCGGGGTGCTCCTGGCTTCAGGCATTCCGGCCCCCCCACTCAACGCACTCCCCCGCCAGGATACAGTCTCCACATCCAGACCCACTCTGGGACACACCCAGAGACACACAAAGACTCACACTGGCTTATGTCCCGTCACCCTCGCCCTCAGACGCTCACACACTGCGTCCCAGATGCACGTTCGCACACCATCGCGGCGCGCGCACATTCCATCTGGACGCACACACATTCTGGTCCTACCCTCATTCCACGAGGAGCCAGCAGAAGGGCATGCACGCAGGCACAGTAGTAGGGGACGTTCCTAGTGAGCCTGTGTCCCCATCTGGGCAGTACACCCAGGGGATGTCATTCTGGAAAGGGCAGGCAGGACCAGGGCACCCCTGGGGCACAAGCTGGCCTGTGGTGCCTGCACAGGTGAGAGACTATGTGGAGCGTTCTGGGGTCCCTGATAGCTCTGCCAGGCCTTGGGTGGCTTGGGGCTTTGTTTCCAGCCATAGAGCAACAGGCGAAAGTGGGGGGCGGGGTGGGGGTTGTGCATGTGTTTTCTCCTTTAAGGGAGAAGAAATTAAATAAAAGATTCTCACACCTCGGCAATATGTTTCTACTTACGGTGTGTCTTAGCACCTGAGCGCCAGGCTGGTGGGTCGTAAAGTGTCTGCAGGTACCTGTGGGGTGCGAGGTGGGAACCCCCTGCAGGGACCCTGGGATTGAGGCCACCCTCCTGCTCGGCTTTCAGAGAATCTCACACTTTTCCCTTTTAAAACACATGGTGTTTCTTTTTAATAACAGCAGTGGCTCCAGATTGGAAAAAGGGAAAGAAAAACTTGTAAAGGCCCCAGCTCCTCGGGAAAGGAGGGGCAGCAGGCCACATGGGGGGCAGAGTCCAGCCTAGGGATTTGCTCTGGGGTGCCATCTAGGAGCCCCTCCAAGCCAGGCCAAGCTTCCCAAGGGGCTCAGCAGCTGGCTCTCAGTTGCTGGTCCCCCAGCGTCTGTTATTGTTCTCCAGAACCTAGAGATGGGGAAGGCGCCAGGACCCCAAGCTGGGCAGGACAGTGAGCCCGATGGCACCCAGGTGCTGTAGAGTGGGGGTCTCCACATGGGGTGCCCATCCTGCCCACCCCGGGACACGGAGCAGCCCTCTAGCAGGTCCTGCTGTCTTCCTCCCCCTGTGGAGATGAGGAACCCAGAGCCTAGACCGCAAAGCCAGGTGCTCTACCGGTCTGTGCCTTTGTCCCCAGCGGAAAAAGTGTCCCTCTGACCTTCCCTGCTAGGCAGAGGGAATGGTCTGTCCAGGCCCACTCCAACTTGTTCACTTCAGCCAGCCCCCTGTCCCCATCCCAGCCCTAGGCCGGCAGCTGCAGCTGCTGGCAGACTGGCCAGCCAGGCCTGGCGGGTGTGGCAGAGGGGCAGTGCCCCCCAGCCAAGACCCCCCAGAGAGCCCCTTTGGGCCACATCAGGCTGGGAGTGGGGGGCAGGAGGGGTGTGACCCACCCTGGGAGGGCTGAGACTGGGCCTGGGGTCGGCTGGCTGGCTGTGCCTCCCACCCTGGGGGGGGGCCCAGGCAGGAAGCGGTGGGTGGGCCATGGCAGAGGCGCTGGCACGCCCGAGTTCGTGCCGGAGGAATGAATTAGCGGGCGGCTGGCTGCCTGGGACCTCCAGGGTGGCCCCCTGGCCCCTCGTCCCCCCTCAGCCGCCCCCACCTCCTTGGCTAGCCTGCTGGCCAGCACCACAGCTCCTTCGCACGGACAAACGCGGAGACCTCCACTGAGCCCTGGGCCAAGCCCCAAATGCGACTGTGATCCCAGCCACGCTTGAGGAGCCAAGTTTGCCCCGGAAAATCGTCCGTCAGGGCTGGCCCAGGACTGAGCCCTTCCTGCGTGGCCTTCTAGGGAGTGAGGGGTGGTACAGGGTGACTGCTGGCATTTAAGGGGCACCCAGGGGGCAGGATGTGTGGATCTCCATCCCTGCCCCCTAGCCGCTGTAGCCCTTTCTCAGCTGCCTGGGGAATTCTTTTTAAATGCATATCTAGCCAGGACCTTCCCTGCTCAGAACTCTGGAACAACTACTGGGTCCTCCCTGCAGGTTGGGGTCCCTGCAGATCCCCCAAACCTTTCCTAGTACTTGTCCTACCAGAACAGCTGTCCGCTAGATACTTCCCTAGCTATGTCCCTTTCGCCCGCCTCAGCTCAGGCGTCACCTCGGGGTCCAGCTGAGCTGCCTCCCTCTGGCCTCCGCTTCACTCGCCCCTTGGGTCTGTGGCTCCGGTGCCCTTAGCAGGCCTCTGTACCTCTGAATCGGTGAACGCATGAAGGTGTAGCGCTCTCCCAGAGGAACCGAGAAGGAAATGACCACGTCAGGCTGCCTCAGCAGAGAGGGCATTTGACCCTGGGCCAGCCTAACTTACTTGTGCATGGGGTGGCCTCTGACAGGATGCCCTAGACCACCCCTGCGACTGATACCAGAATGCTCACTTCCCAGAGGGAGAAACAGACTCAGGCCAGAGTGCATGCCTCCCCCTCCTCTGGGCCTCAGTTTCCCCAGGGTAAAGTGGATCTACCTTCAATTCTGGTCTCCCTGATAGCTGGCAGGA
Organism: Capromys pilorides; assembly: GCA_004027915.1. Taxonomy (NCBI): domain Eukaryota; kingdom Metazoa; phylum Chordata; class Mammalia; order Rodentia; family Capromyidae; genus Capromys; species Capromys pilorides. The sequence goes on from PVKN010012529.1 coordinate 3,904, forward strand.
GAGGAGGGCTGGCTGGGCATTCCTGGGATTTCTGTGCCAGCACCCAACTCACGCAAACCGATTTGGGGAGTCTTAACCAATAATTGTCATAGTGGCCCCAGGAGAGGACACAGAGAGTCCCTTGTCTTTTTTTTTTTTTTTTTTTTTTTTTTTTTTTTTTTTTTTTTTGTCTTTTTTGAGATAGGGTCTCGCTATGCCGTTCAGGCTGGCCTTGAGCTCACTTTTGTAGCCCAGGCTGGTCTCAAACTCACACTGATCCTCCTGCCTCAGCCTCCCAAGTGCTGGGTTTACAGGCGTGTGACACCACGCCTGGCTATTTTTTCTTTTTTGAGACAGGGTCTCACGGTGTACTTGGGGCAGACCTCTAACGCCTCACAGGGAGTTTCCCTGGCTGCCCAGGCTGGCCTCGACTTGCCAGTCCTCCTGCCTTGGCCTCCTGAGTGCGGGCCTTATGGGCACGTGCCCAACAGGAGAGCTGCTCCTTTCTAGGTTAAGGGACCGAAGGGGCAGAAAGCCCTTTGGGTAGGAGCGCCCACAGGTATCGCAACCACATTTGGGCTTCCATAGATGAGGACCTGGGGTGGGAATCCCTGGACTTTCAGCTTCTTGTCACAGGATGGCAAGATTTGGTGAGGAAAGGTGGGCCTCCTTACACCCTCCATGTTCAGCACAACAGAGGCCCAATCCCTGTTCAGCCAGGCCTGTGTCCTCCCACAGAGGCACCCAGGGCCTGAGGCCCTGGGGTAGCGAAGGAAGAACCGCAGTTCTTTGTCTCCAGTGGTCCAGAACAACTGATCCGAGGAGGTCCAAATGTGGCGGGGGGTGTGGGGTTGCCCCACCCCAGGTGTAACATAGGCTGTCTTCTTTGGCCCTAGACACGGCTGTGATCACACCCCAGGACCCCACACTCCTCATCGGTTCTTCCCTGCAAGCCACATGCTCGGTGCACGGGGACCCACCTGGGGCCACCGCCGAGGGGCTCTACTGGACCCTCAACGGGCGCCGCCTGCCCGCAGAACTGTCCCGAATGTTGAATGCCTCCACGCTGGCCCTGGTCCTGGCCAACCTCAACGGGTCCAGGCAGCAGTCTGGGGACAACCTCGTGTGTCATGCCCGCGATGGCAGCATCCTGGCTGGCTCCTGCCTCTACGTGGGCTGTAAGTGGCCGCAGGACGCCCGGAGGTCGACGTGATGTGGGGAGCCACAGCCCCCTGGGGATGCACAGAGTGTGGGGAGGACCTGACCAGGATCACGAGGGTAGCCCAGAGGCTGGGGTGTGGCTGGGTGGTGGGCCATGCTCACTGTGGGCCTCGCCCATCGTGGCCAAGCCAGCGTCCTGATGCATCTTCAGGAACGGGGCTGAAAGCGTCCCACTCACCCTCCTCCACCTGCTGTCCCTAGTGCCCCCGGAGAAGCCCTTTAACATCAGCTGCTGGTCCAAGAACATGAAGGACCTCACGTGCCGCTGGACGCCTGGGGCCCACGGCGAGACCTTCCTGCACACCAACTACTCCCTCAAGTACAAGCTCAGGTTGGTGCCACCCCCTCCGCCCCGTGGCGCCCCATGCCGGCCTCCTCAGAAGCCCCTACTCCTGTGTGCACAGGTGGTATGGGCAGGACAACACGTGTGAGGAGCAGCACGCTGTGGGACCACACTCCTGCCACATCCCGAGAGACCTGGCTCTGTTCACACCCTACGAGATCTGGGTGGAGGCCACCAACCGCCTGGGCTCGGCCCGGTCCGACGTCATCACACTGGACATCATGGACGTGGGTAAGCCGGGCCTACCGGCCCCTCTGGCCATGCTGTGTCGCCTACATCTGCCCTTGCTTGGGCTCCAGTTCCTGCTGTCCCTGCTGGGAGTGGGTAAAGGAGGACAGCTGGGCACCCACACCCCAGTTCCGAGTCCCCAAACAGCCAGGATAGCCCTGCTCTCCAGGGAACACTTGGCCCAGTGCCTCCGCTGCTGCAGCCAGGTGTGCAGGAGGGGGGCCGGGAACAGGAGGCAGGAGGGGCTCCCAGGTCGGGAGGCGCCTCAGGAAGCCCAGCCCCAGAGCTGAGAGGTGAGGGTGGGAGGCAGGAAGTGGATGATCCGCGCAGAATTGGGCCTAATCTAATTAGGTTGTTTCTCAGCCCTAAGCAGGCCTGTGCCTTAACCCTTTAGGCCCCACTGCAAGGCCTATGGGGAGAGTCATGGCGGTGGCCCATGGGAGGATCCTTTCCTGCCGCATCCTGAGGCAGCGGTGGGAAAGTTCTGAGCTTCTGTGGAATCCCAGGAATAAGAGGGGTGCTGCAGCCTTGTACAGAGCCCTTGTGGGCTAGGCAGGCACCGCCCCCGCCCTGGCTTTCTGCAGCCCCTGGGAGTGAGGATTAGCTTCTCTCATCACATAATAAGAGTAATAACAGCTAACTTTAACTGAGTGCCGCTCCAGGCCCCGCAGAGAGCTCTAGAGGAAGAGAAGCAGAGGCAGGGCCACCTCAGCCACATGTCCTGGACCCTGCCGCTGGGGGTCTGAGCCTAGACAGTTCCAGACTGTCATCAGTCAACCAAGAAAAGGGGTCACAGCTGGGTGGGGTGTGCATGCCTGTAATCCAAACACCCGGGAGGCTGGGGCAGGAGGATCATTGGAAATTGGAGCCTGAAATGCTTAGCGAGGCCCTGCCTAAAAAAAGAAAAAGAAAAAAAAAAAAAAAAACTTCCCAGGTGACCGGTCCTGCTTTGCCTCACAGTGACCACAGACCCCCCGCCAGATGTCCATGTGAGCCGTGTTGGGGGCCTGGAGGACCAGCTGAGTGTGCGCTGGGTGTCTCCACCGGCTCTCAAGGATTTCCTCTTCCAAGCCAAGTACCAGATCCGCTACCGCGTAGAGGACAGTGTGGACTGGAAGGTGCTCACCCAGCCTCACCAGCCTTGCCGTCTGCTCCCACTGCTCCACTTGACCACGCCCTCCATCTGGCCCCACCCCTGTCTGACCACGCCCTCCATCTGGCCCCACCCCTCCACCTGACCACCATCTGGCCCCACCTTCATTGTCCAGGTGGTGGATGATGTCAGCAACCAGACCTCATGCCGCCTGGCTGGCTTGAAGCCCGGCACTGTCTACTTCGTACAAGTGCGTTGCAACCCCTTCGGCATCTACGGTTCCAAGAAAACTGGGATCTGGAGTGAGTGGAGCCATCCTACAGCCGCATCCACCCCCCGAAGTGGTGAGCATTCCAATAGGGCTGGGGTGGGGCACCCGGCACCTGGCTCCAACCAGCCTCCGTGTCCCTCCTTGTTGGTTTTTGTTTTTGTTTTTGTTTTCGTATCGGGGTCAAACTCGACCTTGCGCTTGTCAGGCAGGCACTTATGCCACTGAGCCATCTTCTGACCCTTGTTTATCCAAGAGAACAGAAGTCTCAGACCATTGACCTCCAGGGCCAAGTGTGATCCAGCATGGATTTGGACTGTCTTTTGGGGAGGCAAAAAAATTTCACCTATTTGCAGAGATTCAAAAACAGAAAATGCCAGGCATGATGGCACATGCCTGTCATCCCAGCACTCTGGAGGCTGAGGCAGGAGGACTCCTGAGAGTTTAAGGCCAGCTTGAGCTACGTAGTGAGTTGAAGGTCAGTCTGAATTACATAGCAAGACCTTGTCTCAAAAAAATAAACAAAAATGGGAAATTTGCACACAAATATCCTAGATTGTCTTGAAAAATAAGTGCTGTAGAAATGGGACAAGAGGGCTGGCGAGATAGCTTAGCAGTCTAAAGCTCCTGCTTAGGCAAGCTTAGGGAATCTCAGGGACCATGGTTTGACTCCCGGCACCACATGTTATGCCAGCCCCACCTCCAGGGCAGGCTGAGCTGGCCATAGTAAAAATAAAATAATAAATATTAAAAAATTAAAAATGGGACAAAACAGCTCATGTTGCCGTATGGCTCCACAGTGGCAGCCGTCTCCCTTCGGACCCTTCCTTACCATCTGACCCACAGCCATCTGGGCCACTGTCCCCTCCACCCACCTCAGCCCCAGAGACCAAGTTTGAGACCCTTAGTTGCACTTCGCTTGGCGCCCCCTTCTGGCCAGGTTGGAGGAATTAGGGGCCTGGGTCTGACTCATTCTCGGGAGTCTCTCGAAACTCCTAAATTCTCTGTGCTCTCCCTTGAAAAATGGGGTGAAATCCACGACATGGAACGTGTCGCCTCAGTTTCCCCATCTAGTGAGGGGACAAGAGGCGCACCTGGCTTGGGCTCGTGTGAGGCTTAGGGACACTCTCCAGTCTGCAGGCACTGGAGGCTCCCGAGCCCGCCTGTGGACTTGGCCTCAAGGGAGGCCCCCTGCTCCTGGGCGGTGACCCCGAGCCCCTCGAAGGTTACGCTTGGACGTGGGTTCAGTTCAGTGACAGTGCAGCCCCACCCTTGCGGGAAGGTGGGGAAACTGAGGCCCGAGAGAGTCCCAGACCCGAAAGGGGCAGAAGCAGGCTCCAGCCAGCTCCCCAGCCCCCATTGGGGCCCCTGCAGGTTCTGGGGTGGGCGGGAGCGAGCGGCGGGAGGGGCCTGAGCCTTGGCCCCTGCTCGTGCCCAGCACCTGCGATTCTTGCGCGGGAGCCAGGAGGCGCCGAGGCCGCTGGGGAGGCTGGGGAGGCCAACGGGGGCGGCGGGGGCCGGGGCCGTGCCAGGGCCTGTCAGCGGGTCCCCAGCTTTATTTATGACGTGAGGCCGATGTCCTTATCCGACGGCCTGCTTGGGGGCTGGCTGCGGCCGGCGCTGGACAGACAGGCGGCCGTCCACCTGGCTTGGGCCCCTGCCGGCCGCTGGCGCCAGCTGCCGCGCATCCTGGGGACCGTCCCCTGGGACCCCTCCACGCTGCCCCCCGCCACTCCTCCCCTGTGTCCCTCTCTCCCTCCTCCCTCTTGTTCTTCATTTCCTTTTTTTCTCTCTTCCTTTGTTCTTTTTTCCTTCCTTCTTTCTCCAGGGCTGTGGATAGAACTCAGGACCTCACGCACCCTTCCCTTGTTCTCCTCGCCTTGTCCCCACCTGGCCCCTTGCTGCATGTTCCCCCCTGAATATCCTGGGCTGTCTGTCCCCACGAATTCCGTTCACCCAGCCTTGACAGCTCGGTATCCCCTGGCTTCCCTTTTTCTTTTCGGCCGCCTGCTGTCTGTCCGTTCCTTTGGCCCTGACCTCCCTCTCCCTCCACCCCTTGCATTCACACCTGGCTCAAGCCAAGGGAATCGGGTTCCTGCAGGAGCTGTGGGGGAGGAGCTGGCCCTTCCCCGCCCCCTCTTCCCCTGAGCGCAGCTGGCCGGAGAGCAGACGCGGTTCGGGACGCGGGAGGAGGCGCGGGTCCGAGGGGCGCAAATCCCGCCGCGCCGCCTGCCCGTGCGCGCCGCCTGCCGGCCGCGCCCGACACTGCGCTCCGCCCTTAGAGCGCCCGGGCCCGGGCGGCGGGGCGTGCGAGCCGCGGGGCGGAGAGCCGAGCTCGGGCCCCGTGCGACGCGAGCTCAAGCAGTTCCTGGGCTGGCTCAAGAAGCACGCGTACTGCTCGAATCTCAGCTTCCGCCTCTACGACCAGTGGCGGGCCTGGATGCAGAAGTCGCACAAGACCCGCAACCAGGTAGGAGGGGGGGCCTGCGGGCGTGGGGACCCAGGGGACGCAAGTCTGCAGCCCCGACGACATTGCTGCCTTCTTTCCAAGCACAGGACGAGGGGATCCTGTCCTCGGGCAGACGGGGTGCGGCGAGAGGTAAGGGGGGCTCGGGGTGGCAGGGTCGTGTGGGTGGCTGGGACATGCCCGGACGTTCTGGCCGCTGCACTCCATCTCTCCCTCTGACTGGGCAGCATTTGCGCTGCTCGGCATCGTGGCCCAGCATAGTTTTAGGCCTAGCTAGCCTACAGTTGGGTCCTCTTCGGCAAATGAGAACTGCTGCTCCGTGCTGGCCCTGGGTTAAGGGCTTTACCTGCAGGAGACCCCCCCCCCGCCATGACCAGGAAGTCTCCAAGCTTAGAAGGGGAAACCAAGGCGCGGGGAGGGGCAGTGTCCGTTCTTAAGTCCGCACAGCTGAAAGCAGCGAAGGCCAGGAGACCTCGCTGCTGAGCCTGGCTTCTCTTGCACCCACAGGTCCTGCCAGATAAGCTATAGTGACCAGGGCCACCCTCCCTGCTACGCAGACCCGGAGACCAGGCCAGATTGTGCCCTCACTTCAGGGCATCCGAGCACCATTGGCAGTTGGGAGACAGGCAGCTTTAGTGGCCGTGAGGGCCCCATCCCTGGGTGCACTCTAGCGTTGGGGGGCGGGGGTGGCTGAGCTGCTGCAAACCCTACCAGGACTCAGGGTCAAAGGGCCCATTGCTCGCCCAGCCTAGGGCCCCTCAAGAGTCTTTTTTAAATAAATGAGCTATTTAGTGTTCTTGTGGAGATGATGGAATCCACTGCGGGGCGGTGGAGTTTGGGGACATGGGGAGCATCCAAGAGGGACCCTTTGGAACTGGACCTCCCCCCTCCGGAACTTGAGGCTTTCCCTGCACGTCCCTGGGCGGCTGCTTGTCTGTTTCCGGAACTCCCGGAGGGAGCTGTGAGTCAGAACTCGGGAGTTTCCGGCAGGGTGCCGGTCCCTCCCAGCTTCCCCTCGCCCCTAAGCCCCCTCCCCAGGCACGGGGCCCCAGGACAGAGGCGGAGGGACTACAGACACAGGCTGCTTTATTGTGGGCGGTGCCGCAGCGGAGGGTTCCCGGCCCCAAGGGCCACGACCTCGGCCAGCTGGCGGTCCGGGCTGGGCTGGACGCCACCGGCCTCATTTCCCAGCTCTCTCGGGGCGTCCCCGGGGAGCCACCATCACTCTGCAGATTCCGCATCAAACCTAAGGTCCTGGAGAACCTCGCCGATCGCCTCCATGGTTTTAATTACCCTACGAGAGCGGATGAGAACTATAAATAAAACCCAGATGGGGCGAATTACCGCCGCTGCGCAGTTAGCTCTGAGGGGGCTGCGGAGAGACCAGGGCCCTCCTGCCCGACCGCCGCCACAGCTCCAGGCGGCTCTGTGGGTCAGAGCTTGGGCATCCTGGCAAGCGGGAGGGTACGGCCCGTGAGAGGTCAGAGTGGCACTGCAGCGGACCTCAGCCCGAGCTCCGGGTCCAGCCATAAGTGCAGAACTGGCACCGGCCAAGAGGGCCGCTGCATCCGAGCTGTGACTGCAAGCTTCTGCAGGGAAGTTGCGGAAACGTGTGCAAAGGGACACCAGGCAAAGACAGCGGGTGCAGCAGCAGCACCCCGAAGCTTGCGCGCAGGTCTGACTGGGCCGGCGCATGCCCACCCAGACCAGGTTGATGCACAGCGGCGCTCACTTCAGCTTCAGCTGGTGTGTCCGTGCGGCGGCGTCCTGCTTGGCCAGCTCCGGGGTCGCCATCAGCTGCAGCGTGGCCACCTGGTGGGGGATGGGCGTCAAGGAAGGCATCACAGGAGCAAAAACCATCTCTTTGCCTCTTCCACTATTCTAGGGAGTGAGGGGTCTGAAATGGTGGGCCAGGGAAAAGCCACAATGGGTGAGAAAGTGGCAGGTAGCGCAGGGCTGAGTCCTCAGGGAGCGCCTCCTGGCTGTGGCCTTGCGGGCCCAGGAAAACCCAGGAACTTGCAACTAAAGATGGACAGCCAGAATTGTAAGGCGCTTAAGGTCCTAAGTAAGGGTAGGGCACTACAACCCAACTAGAGGGAGGTCGCAGATTCATTCTGGGGTTTAGGAAAAGCAGGCGCCAATTGCAGTGAGGGCGTGGCTTCAAGTGGAGTGCACGCCCCCGTGCTGGGATTGGGTGAAGCTCGAGAGTAGGCGGCCCCCCTAGGTAAGATAGGATTCCTTCTAGAGCTACTCGACCGGGCACCGTCTGAGAACCCCCGCTCTTGAGAACCAAAAAAAGTGGAACAGCCTGAGGGGTGGAACCTCGAGAAAGCGGGCTCAGATTTCCAGGAATACCGCAGGGCTGGGCTGGGGTGAAATGGTGTGTGCTGAGCTAGAAACAATTGTGTGGTAAAGTGGGACAGGAGCGCAAGCGCCCTAGGAGGATGAGTCAGGAGGATCGAGGTTCAAGCGAAGTCTGAGCAACTTAGTGAGACCGTCTCAGTACGAAGGGTGCGGATGTGCTCAGTGCGATGCGTCTGGGTTCAGTTCCCAGTGGCAACGAAAAAACAAAAACTGAGGGAGGTCAGGAAACAAAGCCCGAGAACGCCCGAGGGACGGCTAGCTGCAAGGAGCTCGGCCGGGGTCTGCTCACCGTGGCCAGGCGCGTCTGCTCCAGCTGCTGCAGGCTGCGGACGTGGCTGGCGAGCAGCGGCTGCACACGCGGCCCGGCCAGCTCGGCTTCCAGGGCCAGCACCTCGCGTGAGGCAGCGGCGAAGGCCTGGGTCACCTCATGCACGGAGCTCCGGTAGAGCGAAAAGTCGTGATGCGGGCCGCTCTGCAGGTACTGGCGGTGGGCTCTGTGGCAGGCGGGAATCCTGATGCCTCGGGCCCGCGCAGATCCCCGGACGGGCCCTCCCAGTCCCGAGCCCCGCTCAGCCCGGCGCCCTCCCGCACTCACGCCTCCAGCTGGCCGAAGGCCCGCGCGCGCTCAGCCTGCAGCTGCTCGATGCGCCGCACCAGCGTCCGCACCGGGGCATTTTTCTGCGGAGCGGGAGGCATGGCTGAGGCATGAGGACAGCGGCCCGGAACCTGCGCCGCCTGCCCCGCTCCCATCCCTGCCTGAGCCCGGGCTCACCCAGGGCCACTCCAGTTCCTGAAGGGCCGGAGCTTCAGTAGCATCGGCAGGGTCGCGCGCCGCGGTGACCGGGCAATCCGACGCGGCCGCTGCGGTGATCATGACTGCGCAACCCAGGCCGGCCACGCAGGTGACGCGTCCTTCGCTGCATCCGGCGCCCCCTGCTGGCCCGGAGGTCCCTGCATGGATGAGATTGTTGGTGGCGTCTGCTCAGTAGCTCTCTGCACCACATGCAAAGGGGCGCGGCACAGAACCCGCGTTTAGGGTCCCATGGACAGGAGCATTGGAGAGCCAGTGGTGCTGAGCAGCAGCGCTTGCACCTCCTGAACTGCGGGGTTGCTCAAGGCCCAGCTCAGCTTGGGGGACACAGGGCCCAGAGAACTTGGCAGAAGTGACAACCTAGACCAGAGGGGCCAACTGGAGGTCAGACTGCAGCCCTAGAAGGCGGTGGGGGCCCTCTCAGCAAACATCTCTAGCTCAGCATCTCGACCAGAGGGCAGAAGGCAGACCCTGACGCTAGAAATCCAGCCACAGCACCAGAGAACGTATCTGACCCCTCAGGTTTTATATCAACCTCAGGGTTCAAACAGCCCATTTGCTGGGCTGCGTGGTGGCGCATGCCTGTAATCCCAGCACTTGGGAGGCTGAGGCAGGAGGATCAGTGTTGAGTTCAATACCAGCCTGGGCTACAAAAGTGAGCTCAAGGCCAGTCTGAACTTCACAGCAAGACGTTCTCAAAGGACAAAAAAAAAAAAAGAAAAGAGCCCAGCATTCCCAGCAGGTGACTGGTCCCCTCCCCACCACAGCCCTCAGCACTTAAGCCCAGCTCCCAGGACCTGTGGGGTCCCGGCCAGTGCTACAGCGATGCCTTCAACTCCTGGTTCCAGACAGACCTCAGGTTGGAAGCCAAGCCTCAATGTGATGTATGCTTGGTTGTGACAAAACACACACAGGGTGGGACCCGCGTGGCGAGAGTGAAGGGCTGGGAAAGGCCCCAGGGAAGGTGGCCACTCTGCAGCCTCCCCCGGACAAACAGCCACTCGGACACCAGCTGCTGCTCAAGTCAGGGAGGGAAACTTTATTCAGGCCCCAAGGCTGCGGGCGTCGGGCAGGTGGTGCCCTTCTGGACGAGGGCCAGGCTCAGCTTTACTTGACCTTCTTCTTGGGGCGCAGGTTGTTGGTGTGGCCACACTTCTTCTTGCGGCAGTTGACAGCACGAGGGTGCAGGCGGGCATAGCACCTAGCAGGACGGCAGCAGCTGAGCGGCCGCTCAGGACAGCCCCGCCCTCCAGTCCCATCCCACCCCACCTACTTGCGGCAGATCATCTTGTCGCAGTTGTACTTCTGAGCAAGCTGGCGCAGGGAGGGCTCGATGATCCCACCTCGAAGGCGAAGCACGAGGTGCAGGGTAGACTCTGGAGGAGTGGGCAAGGGGTGTAGGCTCAGTCCAGGGCACACCCCCAGCACGCAAGCCACCAGGGCTGGCCGAGGCTCGTCCCAACCGGAAAGGACTCTTCCAAGTTTCCCTGAACCACACTTTTATGTGGTTTTCTTCCCTGGAGCTGGGGATGGAACGATTCATTCTTCCCTGGAGCTACAGACCCCCCCCCCCCAGCCACCACCTCCCTACACAACACATGCCAAGTGTTTAAAGAGGAACCAGCGACATCTTGGGAACAGATGGCTTCAAGTAACAGAACAGCACCCGCCAAAGCAGAGTCGGCATACACTGTCACACCGGTTCCTTCCTCATCCTTTTTGTTTTTGGGTGCTGGGGAAGGAACCCAGAGCCTACACCACAGCCTGGTTCTCATCAGAATGACCCCCCTGGCGCTCCCAAGGTGCCCTGGGACGCAGAGGTCCCTGTCTGGAGATCGCAGACCAGTACCTTTTTGGATGTTGTAATCTGAGAGAGTCCGACCGTCCTCTAGTTGTTTGCCGGCAAATATCAGACGCTGCTGGTCAGGTGGGATACCTGCAGTGCGGACAGACAAAAGCTCGGTCACTGGGAGGCTCCCACCACTGGCTCGCAGATCCTGCCTGCAGGAGTGACCCTCTCTCTCCAAAGGAGACAGATGTCTAGGCTTCCTCCAAAGTAACACAGTGGCAAGGCAATGTTCTGAAGTCAGCCTCCCCAACACACACACAAGCAAAGCCCCGACCCAACCCGGCTCACCCTCCTTGTCTTGGATCTTAGCTTTGACATTCTCGATGGTGTCACTGGGCTCGACCTCAAGGGTGATGGTCTTGCCCGTCAGGGTCTTCACAAAGATCTGCATCTCTGCGTCTGCTGACAGGATGGAGCAGGGAGTATGGCAGGTCTTCCAGGCATCAGCTCGGAGACTGCCAGCCAGCGGCCCACGCCACCCCCAACCTCAGGCTGTCCTCGACTATCCCTTCCCTGTGCCCTTCAGAGCCTGTCACAATCGCGTGCAACCTAAGTTCACATTTCCCCTGCCGCATTGCTGGCTGCTGTCGCAAGTACTGGACATGGAATCCGGGGCCTGGGAACAAGTGGCTCTACCCGAGTGACCCTCAGTCCCTTTGCAGGTGGGGGCTGAGACAGGAAGATTCCAAGTCTGCAGTCATCAAGGCAACTTAGCAAACCCTGTTTCAAAACTTAAAATTGAAGAAAAAAGGCTACAACTATCTCTGTGATAAAAGCCCTTTAAATTCAATTCCCAGTGTGGGGTGAGAGTCGGATGGAACGGCAGCACCCGGCAGACACGCTTTTCCCAGAATGACCCCATCTACAGGGGTTCACCGAGGTCCTACCTACCTGATCGCCAGCCCTTACATCTACCCACATGGGGATCCCGCCGCCTGGAAGACACACCCCTCCCCTCTCCTTTCCTAACTCCCTGCTGAACGCCCAGTCACTACCAACTTTCCCGACCTCACTTCTTGCCTTTCCCTCAACCCACTGACAATGACAAGGTCTAGGGAAGCAGGCTGGGTTCCCTATCCTTCCTACACGATCAAAATCAAATGAATATAAAAGCCACGGTTTCCACTTATTACCTGCCAACCACATGCCAGGTACGTGTCTACGCACAGCACAAAAAATAAAAGTAAAAAAAAGGAGAGCCTAGGAAAGTAGACGCCACCCACCCGCGCTTGAGAGGCTGGGGTAGGAGAACCGAGAATTCAAAGCCAGCCCCGCTACTTGGCGAGTTGAATGCCAGCCTGAACTACGTACGTAGTCAAGTTGTCTCACAAACACGAAAAAGATAGAGGGAGAGCGAAAGAGAAAAATATCCAACCGAAGGAGTTAGGCTTGGATCGTCTCGGGAAGGCGCGCGGCAGCCCGAGGCCTCATGGGGTCGCGCGGGCCAAGAACGGCCAGGCCCCTCGCCGAGGCTGCGTTCCGAGTGGTCGCCACCCCGCCGAGACCAGCCCTTTCTGGCGGGCTCAGACCCAACCTCTTCGCCTCCCGGGGCTACAAGCCCCGAGCGGCCCCCCTACCCGGCGCGAAACAGCCGGGACCTCCCACCACCTACCTGCTTGGCCGCCTCGTTGAAGAGAAAGGGCGACGGAACCGGAAACCCTCGGCTCACCGCTGAGAGCGCCTGCGCAGCGAGTACGCCCGCGCTGCGTCACAATCCGCGCCGCGTACAGGGCCCTGTCTCAGGCCCCGCCCCCGACGCTTACGTGTCGGCTACTGGCAAAGGAAGCCGCGCGGCGTGTGGGCGAGCACGCAAAGCTGCTTCCGGGCCCAGGCCCCGCCCTCCGGGCCCCCGGACGAGGCCACACCTCTCCAGGTGTTCAGATCCCGTCTCCCGGGCGGCTACTAGCGTGTAACCAGCTTTTCTGTGTAGCCGACGTTTCGGGACTACTTGAACAGAGTAGGGGAATGAATGTTTTCTGCTAAGCACAGGCGTGACACAGAGTGTCGAGAGCAGGGTTGGATCGGGATGGTGAGGGGCTCGGGATACCAGCCACCCTTGGGGACCGCAGCTCCAGCTGCTTATGAAACCTGCCTAGCACTATCCCTCCTTCAGCATTGCTGTGAGCCACTGTGTAGCCGGCGACGGGACACGCTCACTCCAGTCCGAGAAGATGCCTGTAGGTTTCTTTTGTTTTCACACAGGCACGTAATCCAGGCCGGCTGGGAACTCAGAGGTCCTCCCTCCTCGCCCTTTTGGCTGCTTCGGGGTTACAGGTCCGCTGTAACCATGCTCAGCGCTGTGTGTGTTTTTTTTTTTTTACAGGGTCTCACACGGTTGTCGGGGCCCGGTCTCAAACGCCTGTGCTTACGTGACCCTTCCTCAGTCTCCCTAGGAGAGATGGGACTACAGACATGAGCCATCTCGCTGGCCAGATGCCCCTAACAACAGACACTCCCCGGATAGTGGAAATGGAACTCAGGGCCTCATGCTTGCCAGACAGGCGCTGTGCCACTGAGCAGATCTGCAGCCCCAAAGTCGCAATTCAGTACTCCGTAGCGTTGAGTGGAACCCAGTCTAAGTGCCCCCAACATTCACCCTGAGGCCAAGATGTGAGGGAACACAAGTGGGGAAGGCTCAGGAGGGGAGAAGAGCTGGGTTCCTAAGGCTGCTACCGGAGGACCCATCAAGAGCAGCCCCAACGCATCCGCACCCTGTCCAGCAGGCCCCCACCCACAACAACTGCCCATCCCTAGAGAGAGGACGGACGGAAGTGGAGGCTGAGGTACATTCCGTCTTAATGACAGAGGCTTTTATTTATAACTTCCCAACAGCATCTGTAAACATCGGGTACAAAAATATTCCATGAAACTGTTTTCCTCAGTGGTTAAAGAGGACCTGGGTGACCCCTGCCAGGCCACAGGGTCCTCACTTCTGGTCAGAAACTCCAGCCTGGCCAGGCTGGGCGCAGGGCTGTGTGACAGGCTCCGTCTCCAGCCTTGGGCCCAGCTCAGACCACCCACGCCACACAGCTGGAGAAAGGGTTCCAAAGTCTCGCAGAGAAGGAGCAGGGAGGCCAAAATTAGCAGCGGGGTGCAGGGTGACACTGCACAGCCACTTCCAGGGTGTCCTGGCCAGACAGAGACCTCTAGCTCTGGTCTCTGGGGACAATTTAAGTACCATTCAGAGAACCCCCAGGGCCGGGCTCTGAAGACCCAGGTGTGGCCTGGCACGGACCAGGTCCTGCAGAAGTACGTGGTCTGGGAGAAGTAGCGGGGATCGGGTACCGAGGGCACACAGGCCACCAGGAGCACAGGCCGGGCTACTCTCCTGGTGTCTCCTCAGTGTCTGTTGGGCTGTGGCCATTGACAGTAGGGGAGCCAGACTGGATGTGGGACAGGTCCTCGAAGCCAGGGCTGAGGGAGGGTGACACAGTGTCCGGGCTGGTGTCACAGGAACCTGTGCTCTGCTCAGAGGTAGCAATGGTGGTGGTGACGCTGGGCGGGATGGGGTCTTCATCGTCATCCTCCAGGAACAAGGCCTCGGGGATGTCTGGGGAGGGGACCAGGGTGTTGGGTGCGGGCCTTGTTCAGATGCAGGTGACCCGGGCAGGTCCACAGAGATGTGGCCCGGCCCACTGTGCTGACGCACAGGCAGGACATGAGCTCTGAAATCAGGCTGGCGTGGCTTCAGTTGTGTCACCTCCCCCAGGATCCCTGCTCAGGTAAACTGAGGCTCAGCGTTGGGGACCAGCTGGGGCAGCAGTGACGGGAGCAGACTAAGTGGGCCCTGCCGCTCTGTCCCCTTGTGGCTTCCTCTGGCAAGGCTGCGCCCTATGAGCGGGGCCCCTCACCATTCCTGGTGCACAGGGGACAGTGGGTGGCAGCCTCGCCCTGAAGGGTTTCCAAGTGCATACTGGACAGTCAGTGTCCCGGTCCACACCCATGACCTCCCAAGGCAGGCCCCCCACTCCCAGTATTCCTGGGCCCCAGGACCAGGCTCAGCACCAGCCTAGGGGAACACCCCAGGGCAGGGGCTGGGCTGCAGGTGGGGGGGCCCAGTGGCCCTGAGACACTTACGGCTGAAGGCCTCTGGGTGCTGCCTGGCCAGCTTCCCTTTCAGTGTCCTGTGGGGACAAACAGGACACATAGGCTGGGCCAGGTGGGCAGGCAGTGGGGCAGCTCTTGCCCCACACAATCCTGTCTTTCTCTGTCTTGTCCCTGTCTGGAGGTTCAGCACATAGCCTGGCAGCCAGTGCCCTGCAGCCCCAGCCTGCTTTTATTTTGAATCATTTATTTATTTACTTGACACAGGGTCTCGCTACGCAGCTCAGAATCACAGTGATCCTCCTATCTCAGCCTCCCCAGTGCTGGGATGCCAGGTGTACGTCACCACGCCCAGTCTCGGCGGCCGGCTCTGCGCACCTGGGCTTCCGTGGCTCACCTCATGCAGTACCAGGGATCGAACCTGGGTCCTTGCACTTGCCAGGCAGGCCAAGAAAGTGATCAAGTGTGTGTAAGTGGGACTGGGCCTCAGTGCCTAAAGCCAACAAGCTGCCCCAGTGCTGAGAAAAGCATCCTGTCTGGTTCAGGCCAGCTCTCAGTCGCTGGGCAGCCTTGTGTCATGTGATACAAACTTTGCAGAAGTATAAATAAAGGGTCTTTTTTTGTGTGTGCATTGAGTCCATCTTGCCTATCAGGCAGACTGGCAACCACCCAGCCCAGCTTTTCGTCTTCTTGTCTATCTTTTTCATTCCTACCACCATGTTTCCCTGGGGTAGAACCGTTCGCAGTAAGACCAACAAATCCCTACACAGTCGCTGGACCTTCCTGTCTCAGCCTCCCTAACGCTGGGGTCACAGATGTGCCCCACCACACCAGGCTGCTGACAGATGACTTTTGGGGGCGAAGGGATGGGAAGCGAGAGGATCGCTGTCTGCTTCTCCCTGTCCTGACTTGAGTGCAATGGTAGTCATGAAAAAAATCAATGGACAGGGTGGGTGGGCAGGCGGATGGGCGCACCTGATCCTGCGGAAGACGCTGTCCAGGTCCCGCTTCATCTCCACCAGTGTCCGAGTGTGGTGCATGAAGCGCTCGCTCATCTGCTGCAGGCGGGTGCTGGACAGGCTGTTGAAGTTCAGCAGCATCTCGTTGGTCTTCTCGAAGCGGTCCAGCCTGATGGCCCAGAAGGGGTGAGTGGCCCTGCCCACGGGTGCTGCCACGTAGCCCTGCGGAGCCGTGGCTCAGGCCACGGCCTTTACAGGAGCTGCTCCCATAGTTTGTGCATGTTCACAACAGCTAGGAAACTAAGAAACAAACAGTCCTAGAAACCAGGCATGGTGCCACACGGCTATGGCGCCAGCATTCCAGAAGGGTGATGTAGTAAGAATGTGAGTTCAAGTCTTATGTGGGCAATTTAGTAACTTCTATTTCACAATACAAAATAAAGAGAAAGGGATGTATGTGCCTCATCGCAAGGACCTGGATTCAACCTCCAGGACTGCAGGGGAGAAAAGAAGCATATCCTTTGTCGTGACTTAGATCTTTTCTATGTTAGTTTTTTTGTTTTGTCTTTTTGAACAGGGTCTGGCTATGTAGCCCAGGCTGGCCTTGAACTTGCAGTGATCCTCCTGCCTCAGCCTCCCAATGCTAGGATGGCAGGTGAAGGCCACCATGCCTGGCTAACCCTTTATAACATTGGGATCACAGATGTGCCCCACACCAGGCTGCTGGCAGACGACTTTTGGGGGCGAAGGGATGGGAAGCGAGAGGATCACTGTCCACTTCTCCCTGTCCTGACTTCTCTTGGGGGCTCTGTCACAGTCACAGAAAGCCAACTAACACACCTTCTCATGGACGCTTCTCCCCACCCCAGCCCCACTCCCCGAATCCCTAGATGTGCTCTGCACCATGCTGCACCCCTCTGTCTGGGAGGTCCCCAGAGTCAGGTCTGCATCTTCTCTAAAGAACTAAAGGCAGGGCCGGGGAACCCAGGAGCTGTGTGCTGTGTCCATGCTGGCACCCTATGTAGATGGAATTAACTGTTACAAAACGCAGTTACACTGGAACGCAGGCAACGCCTGGGCTGCATCTGTCCCTGCCCTTCCCAGAAGCCCCAGGGGTACCCTACTGGCGAC
>PVKN010012530.1:0-20680 GCA_004027915.1 Capromys pilorides
AAAGAAAGAAAGAAAGAAAGAAAGAAAGAAAGAAAGAAAGAAAGAAAGAAAAAAAGAAAAAAGAAACAGCCAATGAAGATAGAAATCTGAGTTAGGGTAACTTGGATATAAAGTGTGTTGGGTAAATGATAAATTATTTACCTACAGCAGGAGACCCAGACTGAAGGGGCTTTGAGGCACAAGGACAGTGAATTTGATGTGGAGATGTGCTGTGTTAGAAACTGGGACCACTGGAAGGGCTTCAGAGAGAAATTGAGAGCTAACCAGGCAGGTCTGGGCTGCAGAAAAGCAATTTAGAACCACCAGCACCGAGAGTATCAGGAATCCTTTTTTTCTCTCACTCTCTCTGCTCTCAGATGATCTCAGATGAACTTTCCTGATGATTTAACTTTTGCAAAGTCATCACTAGGTATCCATTCAGTCTGAGCTGTCAGATTGAATCACCTCTTCCATGGCCCTCCACTTGATTGTTGCAAAGCCAATCCCTTTCTGAGGTTTCTGTCTCTGTTTCCCTGATTGCTTCTAGTTAAGTACTTGAATAGACATTTTTCTGGGCTCTGGCCCTACAGAGTACAGTAAGAAGATCATGAGTCTGATTCCCTTCTCTCCTCCATCAAAGCCATGTGGTTTTAAGAAAAGTATTACATTTCTCTAAACCTTACTTTATTTATCTTTACAAGAGCACTAATAAAAAAACCTAAGCAAGATAAACTTTAAGGTTTAAATGCGATGAAGTGTCATTTTAGAATGTTACATAAATACAAGACCAACAAGCACGAAATGTACTTGTTCATCAATTTTGTAAATCAGAGTCTATTAGGAGTACAAGGAAATTTAGAGACTATAAATTATATCAAATTAAAGAAGAGAGAACTGGACCCTAGAGAATGAAAACAATTTGAGCATCTTTATGAAATGTAAGCAAAATACAGTGAGTGCTGCTGGCAAGTGCCACCTCATGGAGAGGCCAGCTTGCAAAACCGCTGAAGTCTGTCCTCATGCCCCTGATTCTCTGGATCTGGCTCATCAAAATGATCGTGGATGGTAAATATTTTGGCACAATTCAGAACACTGAGGCAGCCATGACAGCACAGCTAAAGACACGCACTAAAGAGAACTTGTAGAGCTGTTTCAGATCATTGGAAGAATGATGAGACCAATGTGTTCAATGATCAGAGGAGTGTTTTGAGGGGGTAAGAAGCAATGATTTTTACTGTAATATTTTTTTAAAAAATTAAACATTCACTGTCTTTTCATCACATTTCTTATACATGTGATATTCTATCACTTTTGCCATGTTCTGTGGGTTGGAAAGGTAGTCCAGGTGTCTTATACACTTGAGAGGAGGATTCACATAGGGCGTGACACCAGAGGGAGAGGCCCTTGTGGACCATCGTAGAAGCCCACCTGTAGATGTCACTGAGAGAGTGTCACGGATTCCAGGCCAGCCAGTTCCCAGCCCCTCTAACCACAGCTCAGGCCCTGCTCTGCAGCCAGGAGTCCTTGGTCTGTAAGGACCATGCAATAACTGATGGAAACATCAGGTCAAGCTAGAAGTGCTGCCAAAGGATGGGGTGGGGCCAGTGGCACTGGAACAAGGAAGTGTGTGTGTGTGTGTGTGTGTGTGTGTATGTGTGTGTGTGTGTGCATGCACACACACACTCATGTGTGAATGTATACATGTGCAGCTGTGCGTGCATGTGAGTCTGTATGAAGTGCTTGTAACTCACCATGTGTACTCATATAGTGAGCTTCGAGTACATACTACCTGTGAGATTGCCCACAGGCATTGTCTGCCATTCTGGCAATTTCCAGAGCAATTTTCTTCTCAATTGTTGGTGCACCCCAAGATATGAGTCATGCTGTCTCTTTATTAAAAATCCATCTTCTCCAGCTGAGGTAAAGCAAATATTTACCCGTATCTTACTCTGGCCTCAGCCCTGGCAAATGTCTGCGCCTTCTCCATGGAGCTGTTTAAACCCACAGTGACAGGTAAAGAAGAAGATGTTCTGCCTGCTTGCCAGTGCTCTTGGGGCTGAAAAACCTGGAAGACACCTCCCCTACCCAGCGAGAGTTCCACCGCCAGCACCTGAGGAGTGTCCTCCCAACCATGCAGCTTCTTTGGTCCAGATGTACAGTGGCTCCTGCTTCCTGAGATCCAAAAGCCTCTCCCTCTTCTGTAGGCTTCACCTTCAGCTCCTTCCTTCCCCTTATACCTGCTAATTTCCCACTGCTACTTCATGCCAATTTTTGACTATATCAGCAAGGGACGTCTGAATGATGCTAGCAGCCACACATCCGCTGCTGTGGCTCCACCGTCCTCCTGCCAGCCTCTTAATGCTCCCTTACCACACTGCCATTCATAAAAGCATAATATCTTTAAGATCTTAAATCTCATCACCGCCCTGGCCACACTGAGGCAAGCATTAATCTATCCCAACGTGGACTTCTCCTGGCATTTACTAACTGAAACTGAGGGCCTGTTTTAGGCAATTTGTTGTGTTCTCTGCTACATGATTGTTTATTATTTCGTGCAGATGTGTCTTATTTCATTGATGAGATTCCAAATCTCTGCAAGGCAACATTTACATTTTTTCCCCTCTTCGTGCCTTCCTCCTTCTCATCTCATGTTGGGGCTTCGGAACTAGATGAACCCGTGTTTAAATTGCAGCCTTGTTACTTTCTACCTGTGGGAAATCTCTGTGATAAGTGCTTTCAATGGGCTTAAATGGAAACGATGACTACTAGTTCCTCTTGTTGTGAAGGGAAGTCAGCGAAATCAAGTGTGTCAAGAAATTAGTGCCTGGAACAGGGTAAATATTTAGTCACTGAAATATAGAATCCTTCATTGCACATCCCTGACTGTTTCTGTCCAGCCCATCAAGAAATAGCTGAGTACCTTCCATGATTCTATGCATAGGAGAGAAATGGAGACAGAGAGAAAGGAAGAGAGAGGAGAGAGAGAGAAAAACAGAGAGATCAAAATATAAAATGATTGTGCAGCTACCAAGCCTGTAAGAAGGCTATAGATGGAATGACCAGAGGTCTAAAAGAGCCCAAAAGGGCTGGGGAGATAGCTCAGTAGAATAACTGCTTGCCTAGAAGCGCAAGGTCCTGAGTTCAATCCCTGGTACCAAAAAACAAACAAACAAAAAGAGCCCAAAAAAGACAGTAATTGTCTTATTCAATACTGATCAAAATCTACTCACAATGAGTTCATTTAAAAATAAAATAACCCTTGTAAAATGACACCAACCTATAATCCAAGAGGCTGAGGCAAAATGATTTGAAGTTTAAATTCTTCCTGGGCAAGTTAGAGAGACTATCTCAAAATAAACAGAAAACATAAGGGGCTGGGAAATGGAGCTCAGTGGCGGGTTATTATTCCTGGGTTCGATTCACAATACCATAGAAAAGCTTTAATTAATTAATTAATAATGAATAAAAAAATCTCTCCAGCAGGCAGTGACTACCCACTATGCCCACGGACAGTGATGCTAAGGGCAGCAACAGGCTACAGTTTTCTCTCCAGGGCCACCTGCCCCAGGCCATCCTGTTGGCAGATGTTGGAAACGGGGTTGCCTCTGAAGGACAGGGGCTGCATGGTGGCTTCCCCTCCCACTGTAGTTGGGAAAGGGCTGCTGGCTGCCACTATCTTTCCCTCCAGTGTCTCTGTCCTGCCCTGTGTGCATCTTCACCCTGCTGCAGAGTGCAGAATGGCTCCAACTGAAGGCCCTGCTGAAGACTCTGGGGATGCCCACTTGTGCCTGGAAACTAAGTCCCTAGTGGGTGCCTAATCCTACCTTCTGGGATGAAGATCTCTTCTTTTGCCAAACGACCCCCAAGTCCCCATGATGCCGCTCCAGTGAAAGGCAGACCGCCATTCTGACAAGATTCTGCTCTGCTATTGGTTGAAGGTGGAGCTCGGAGCTGAGCGCGACGGCACAAGTCTATCAGCCTAGCACACTGGGAATCAAAGGCAGGAAGTTTGCAAGTTCAACCCAACCTGGGAAACTTAGCCATCTTAGCAAGATTCTGCCTCAAAATTAAGAAAAAAAACCCTGAATTTTTTTTAATGAAGAGTGCGCATGGGGCCTAGTGTCAAGCCCTAGTTTCAATCCCCAGGACCACAAAAATTAATTAATAATCAATTAAAGATAAAACTTGAGGAAAGTATCTGAAAGCTGAAGTATAAGTATGTATCTGATTATTGTGCTTCCTAATTCCTTGAAGAATTTAGCAATAGCAGTAACCTCTGTATATCTGTCTGTGCATGACACTGTAATAAGTACATATGCTATTTGCCAAGAAACTAAGTCAGGGAAACGTTCTTACTATCTGCAGTTACTGATGAAAGAGAAGCCTTAGTGATAGCAAATTAGGGACCCAAGGGCTGAAAGCCAGGAATAAGACAGCTGGAGTATAAACCCCAGTCTCCTGATTTTAGAGTCTCCATTCTCTGGTACCATTTTACTTTAATATTAGTCATTAAAAAAAAAAAAAAAAGACTGCCTCCCAAGTGCTTACTCTTATTTTATCTTCCCATCTCTCCATTTCCCATGAATTTCTGCACTGCTATGCTCTGTTCTGTCTAATGCCCTCTGTCATAGTTCATTCAGGCTCCTATCATGGAAAACTCATGGTGCGTGGTGTGGAGAGAAATGTGTCTCACAGCTCCAGAGGCAGACTCAGTGTCTGAGAATGCTCCTCTGCTGGTTCCAGACAAGCATTCTCTCTCTGTCTTTCTGTGCTGGGAAACACAAAGGAACTCTCCAGGATCTTCTCTAGCAGTATTAATGTCAGCCTCACATCCTAATATCACCATATTGGGGACTAGGTTCGGCTGGGGAGGGTACAAGTGTTTGATCTGTAGCACCCTCCACTCCGCAGCAGAGGCCAAAACCAAACCAGAGTAGCTGATGCTAGTTTCCTCTGGAGTTTAGGGGTGCCTTGGCATACTAGGTGCTAGAAATCTCATAATATGTGCAGCCATTCTTGATTCTTGCCCATCTTGTGGAAAGCCCAGGAAAAAGGCAATAATCTCTTGGTCTAGACTGATGGGAAAACCCAAGAAAAGGGAGGGAATGAGGTCCAGAAAAGGCAGGGCACAGAGAACCCTGGCCTTGGCTTCAGTTCTGCCGTGTGCACAACACATCTGCCCGGAGAATGCTTTATTCAGCAAGCTCGAGGGTCATGGAGGGGGACTTGCCACAGCTGTGATGACCACCACTTCAACCTGGCGATCTGGCTCCACATCATCAAAAGTGGGCCACCTGCAGATCGTGACGCCCTTTATCTTGGGATAAAGTGGGCCACCCTTGGGAAGTGTGCAGCCCCAACAATGAGGCAGTTTTGCCAGAAAAAATATGACCAGGACTTTACCTCATTTCTAGTTCGCAGGAAATAGAGGAGTTAAAGAGCCATGCCAACCTCTCAGGGAACACTCTGGCTAGTCTCTTCAAATAGTAACAGAAAAATTGAAACACTGTGGGAGTGGTGTGGTGAGCCTAATCAGAACTGAAAGAAGCGTCCAAGGATGCAAGGCAGAGGTGAAGCACAAGGTTAGCTTGTGGCAGGTCCCACACACATGCACACACACACACATACATGCACATACACAAGCACAAATGCACACACACAGACTGGAAGCAAAAGGTGCAAGAAAGCAATTTGTGAACATTGATTGGAGCCTGCTTTGAACAAACAAGTCACAAGACAAATTTGGGGGTACAAGGGGGGAGATTTTAATTACAATGGGGATTACATGACACGCAGGTATTACTTTTCCTTTCTGCAGTGCCATCACAATATTATGATATAGGCAAAGATGCTACTAAAGTCTTCAGGAGTAAAATGTCAAAGTGTTTAAAATCTACCTTAAATACTACATCAAGATAAATAATAAATAATAAAGTATGTATGGTAAAATGTTGAGCATTTTAAGATTCCAGGCGATTGGTAGATGGCATTCATTATACTATACCATGGCGACTATGATGAATCTAATGAAATGGAAAATTACAACCTAGGTTTGGCAATGTAAAAGCAATGTAATGTTTTATAAGCCTGACTTAGGGATAATTGCCACATGTACAATGGCTATTAGGCATCTTGTGAATGTGTCAGACTCATTTTGATCAGTCCTTTTGATTCCCACCCACCATGTTCAAGGGAGACGCTGAGTGTGGAGTGGGACGGAGCCCTGTAGGTGAGGTGGTCCAGCTCCAGAAGCACAGGGAGGACATTGTTTCAGACCCTGTGGTCCTCCCTGTGCACACTGGAGCCAGAGGCCTCCACTAGGCAGATGAGGAGGTGGCTCAGCCCATTCAACAGCTGGTGTTCAGGAGGGGCAGCAGCCACAGCAGGCAAGGCCACGCCATGTCTCCTCTGTCTTCCCCTATGCCCCCTTCCCTCCTGTTAGCACCCTGGTTTTTATATGCACCACACCTGTTGTAGTCATCTCCTTCGACGTAAGCTGGGCCAGTTCTCTTGCATCTCCTAAAGTTCTGTGAAGTCTGAAGCTCAAATTTTCTCTTACTTAACCTTGCCCCACCTGCTCCACTCTGGAGGGGAGTGGAGTGGAGTGGAGCGGAGTGGAGTGGATTGCTGCCCACTGCCTCACCTTCTTCAGGCTTTCCTCGATGAATTCTTACAGGCCTTTCGCACCTCATTATCCCATTTTTACTCTTCCTAAGGATTTTGCCATGGTTTATTAAAGCAGTTCTATGTTTGGCAACTCTATTCACCCAGTACCACCACCATCTGCCTGTTTGTAGAAGATGGGCGATCTCATACAGATCAACACACACAGGCACACATCCCTCCCGTAAATGCCACGGTAGGTTTAAATTACACATGTAGTAAACAATGCTTACAATAAAAAAGGGAATCTTCACCCATGCTGCACCATATATTTGCTCTCTGGACCTTGCTGATGAGATGCATTTTGTTTGTAGTTGCTGCAGTTTCCTCCCAGTGGAATTCAACTTCCCCATTGCTGAATCTCCATTTACCTCCTTGTGTCGCCCTCTGGTTTGTTTGGGGTAATTTAGGTTTTAAGCCATTCTGCTCTTGTTAGAGTCCACAATGCCTCCTCTAAATTGGAATCCTTCCTTCAGGGAGCCAAGGACTCTGATGCTTCTAAATTTACATCTGGGTAACAGATTTGCTATGAAATTGAACTACTGGGAAACAAATTCCGTGTTTCAAAAACTTTACAAAGAGTTACATTTCGCAAGGTCTCATCCACTCAGTGCCACCACAGGGGACAGATGGTCTGCTTTAAGTATAATCAGGAAGTTTCAGAAACATGACACAGTGTTTATCTCATCTAAGATATTTCTCATTGGTTTGGCTTCTGAGAAATACTCCATGTGCTCTCTCTGTCTCTGTCTCTGACTCTGTCTCTGTCTCTCTCTGTCTCTCTCTGTCTCTCCCTCTCTCTCTCTCTCTCTCTCTCTCTCTCTCAAAAATACTGTCTAGAAGGTAGAAGGGCTGGCCTGATAACTCAGTGGACTAAAGTATCTGCTTAGGCAGAGCACATCAGCCAGGGTTCAATCCCCAGCGTGCCATGTCGGACCATCACCAGGGTGCGCTGAGATACAGCTGAGACTGGGCATGGAGGCACGTGTCTGTAATCCTAGCACTTGGGAAGCTGAAAACAGGAGAATCACTACAAGTCCAATCTATGTAGTGAGAGACCCTATAGACCCTGTAGACCCTGTCCTAAATACAGAAAGAAAAGTCTAGAAAGGCTTTGATGTTATCCTTTATGAAAAGAACATGTTTGCTTACGATACATAGTGAATATTCTTTTCTTTAGAAGTATTTTTAAAACTCAGGGATTTTTTTCTCACACAAAAAACAACCAGCTTTACCTTGAGCAAATGGAAAAAATACAAGCTTTCTGAGAAGGGATGTTATAGGTGAATATCTTAGGGATAATGATTTTGATCCTGAGTTGCAATCAAAATTGTCCTTTATACCTGTTCTACCTCTGACATTTAGACACAAACTCTAGCTGTAGTCTCATGAGCACGCTCATCAGAGGAGGGAATGAGGGTTGGCATTCAGTACAGTGAGTGTGCGGTATATGTCCAGTAGTTTAACAGCAAAAACCAACACGTGAAATGCAAATCAATTTTAAAGTATCTTTGCAAGAGTAGGAAAATGCCCCCAAAAGCAAGTGTCAGTTCTTTTTGAGGAAGCAGTACTCATTTAGAGGAGATAATGCATGTTAGAATTCTTTCCATTGTTTTCAATGGGAGACATTCTTCATTTAAACGTAGCATCTCTATTTTCCCCTTCCTGTCTTGAAATATAAATATATTATGGCTTGACCTGCTTGAAACATCTGTGCCCACTGCAATTTGCATAAACCTTGTCACTACTTTCTTTCTCCCATTCTATGGAATCATTTCATGTCTTTCAGAGCTCTTATGGGAAGGGGGAGGGCCAGGGAAAGAAATGATCTTGCTAAGCTGGGAGTGCACAATTCCCTGGAGCTCAGAGTGACTCACGTTCTCTGGTACGTGAGTCACGCCCATGCAAAACTGAAGTTCTCAGCTACTACAGCTCCCGAAGCTGTTTGTGCGTGTAGGAGGCAGATGGAGGCCAGAGATTTCTGCAGAGGGTGGAGAGCTTGACTGAGGCCCTCAGGAGCAGTCGCTCTGGAGGCAAGCTGCAGCTTGGTCACCTTTCCCCTTGGATTTCACGATTCAAGGTGCTCACTTCCCTACAACAAAGCACAGCTAACATTTTCTACCTGAGGAATTGAACCAGAGAGAAGGTTAATTTGCAAAACAAAACAAAAAAATTTTTCTAGGTAGAAAATTAACAAAAGAGGAGAGAAATAAAGAAGGGAAACAAAAGAGTCAACCCCCGAGGGAGGTTAATATTCTCAACAAACAGGAATTAATGCATCTTCTATGTATTTGTCATCAGCTGCATATAAAACAGTAGAGATTAGTTAATTTATAGGAAACTTTAATAAAGATAAGGTATTGATGCTTCTATATTTTTTCAATTAATCAGTAGTACTTGATTTCTACAAAGAAAGGAACTTAGCTTCTCTTATTGACATAATATATTTAGCCCTGATTTCATCTCAGTGTAAATAGAATTCTGAAAATGCTGGTTGTGAGGGCCTTGTATAAACAATGCCGATCTAAGTTACATATCTGAAAACATCTATAACTATGCAGAGACTCAATAGTGACAAATCTTAGGTCTTTGAAGCTGAGAGGCTCTGAAATGAGAGTAAGCCTCAGACACTCCTGGTCCTTCCACGCCCACCCCAGGCCATTCTCTGTGAGGTAACCTTCAGTCAACCAAGGCTGGCTACAAATGGATCATGAACACACCCATACCTGCGTTTCCTCCACACCCTCCACTTTCCTACTTCCCTCCTCCCAGCTCGACCTCTGCTTCTTCTCTTCCACCTCAAACCAACAGTTTAAAGGGTCACTCTTCAGAACTTCAACCTGTTGACTTCCCTGAGGGAAAATCTGCTGTAGAGCTAGCAGCTCAAGGAATGAAACTAGGCTGCAGCACTGAAAAATCTGGTTTTATCCCTTTATCATGGGAATTTTTCTAGCTTGCTTTGAGAATAATCAGAGTTGCTCCTCTTGAAAAATGGGAAAGTGGTGTCTTTAGTCCTATTTGTTTCCACAGAAACACCAGTCATACCCTTTGAGGACTTGTCACTTCCCACCCAGCCACCTGGCTAGACAGATTTATGCTGTCAATGAACTCTTCAGTGTGCTGTTCATATGTAATAGTGGAAAAACCTGTGTTGTCATTTCCAGCTATGCTTCCTTTTTTTTTCTTTTTTTTACTGGCTCTTAAAAAACTGAAAACCTTTGCTCCCAAAGAAATAATTCCATAGCTGTAAAATTTTGTTAGCAAAGTCAATGTTGAGGGAGCCATTCAAGCTTCCTCAAGTCCTTTATGACCTTGTAAAAGAGTCATTTACATGAATCTGTTACCAATATTAGACCGACTGTGTTGGATCATACCTGCAATAGTTCATCTTGCTTGTCAACTTGATTGGCTTGACTGGGGGACATAGAGCAAACTCGCCTGAGTGTCTGGATGGGCCATGAGGGCTGCGCTGAAGACTGCATCAGGCCCTGCCCCTTTCTCTCTGATCCTCTTCTGTGTTCTATTTCCCTGTGCCATGAAATGAGGAGCTATGGAGGATCCAGTCTTTTCTGCCATGATGTTTTGCCTAGGAAGCGAGCTGACCATGGACCAAAGCCTCTGAAGCTGAGAGTCAAGAAGCCATTTTGACCTCTATGCTATGTATTAAGCATTTTCCCTGGGAACAAGAAAGCTGGTCAATCACATGCCACCCCTCCACCCTGCTAATTTGAATCATGGCACTGCTGATAGCATGACAGAGTTTATTGAAAGACCTTCCTGCTATTAACACATCCAAATTCCTTAATGTCCTGGCGACACTTCTACTCAGGAAGGGACTCAACATGCACACCTGCATGTGACTCTTCAGCAAGGAGATGAATAGTGACTGTGTTTGATTTGGATTTGTTGGTCCCTAGTACAGATGTACAATATTTATTCACAGATTTGAACCCTGCCCTTCTTCCACACTCACATAGTATTTTATTGCTAAAATGCAACATTAGCCTAGGGATGTTCTTTTCTATTCTTTTCTCTTTCTTTCTTTCTTTCTTTCTTTCTTTCTTTCTTCCTCTCTTTCTAAATGTATTTGGTACAGGGTCTTACTACACAGTTCGGACTTGTAATGATCCTCCTGTTTTCAGCCTCCCCAGTGTGGGGATTATAGGTGCTGGAATCGGTGGCCAGCTCACCGGGCCTGGGTGTGGGCCAGCATAGCATGTGGTGCTGAGAATTGAACCCCAGTCCCTATGCTTGACTAAGCAGGTGCTTAGTCCACTGAGCTAGTTTGCAGGCCTCGTCTAGGGATTTTCTGTTAATTTTATGATAGCTGTTTCCAAGATAATTCTGATTATGATTTTTTTTTTTTTTCTGCAGGGTCTACCTACACAGCTCAAACTCAGCGATCCTCCCGATTTCTGCCTCCCTAGTGCTGGCATTATAGGTGTGCACCACCACACCTGGACTCCATTGCCAGCTCAGCGCACCCAGGGATGGGGCCAGTGCAGCATGCAGTGCCAGGGATCGCACCCTGGCCCCTGCACTTACCTAAGCAAGCTCTTGGTCTTCTGAGCTCTATCACTGGCCCTCTGACTATGATTAATGAGAAGAAACATTTCTGCTGTTCACTTTGTCCATGCACTCTATAGTTTCAAGTACTGCTGGAATGATTGTACTGTTTTCGGGGGCATCTCAGTGATGACTATGGGGGAAGAGAGTTGAAATGTTTATTAATGTGAAATCATAGAGTGAAAGAAGGCAGAAGAAGCTCAGGTGAGTCCTAAGTGGCCTGGCCTTCAAACCATTTGGAAAACAGCAGCATTGACCAGGATACAGTGAAGGAAGACTTTTATCCAGGGCCAAGTTACTCTTGGCCTCTTCCCAGAGGACTACTACTATGTTTAACCAGGCATCATTCACTAAAGACCATGGAGTTCTTATTTCTGGCACAGCTGTTTATCAAGAATAGAGCAAGAAACAGAGGCTATAAGGAAGAAAAATAAAAGTAAAACATTAAGAAAGGCTACAAAATAAATGTGCATTGTACAAATGTTATGACTAGAGTTCACGTATTTCCATGTGTTTGTACCTTCTATCTTTCTAGACACATGACAGAAATGTTCTTCCTCACCAAAATCAAGCGTATCTAGTTAATTTGCTTTAGCAATGAAACACAAAGGAAATGATACATGTCTCATGTCTAGGCAAAAGCTTCAAGAAATTGTATATGTTTCCCAGATTTTTCTCTTTGAGATCTTCTTTGAGAAGATCTCTCTGCTCCACTGGTCTAGATCTCTGAGTGACTCCAATGTGATGGACACTAAGAAAGATTGAGAATAACCATTCCATTTAATGCATTGAGATCTGAGAGACATTTGACTGACACTGAAGGAGCAGATAGAAGCCAAGAGTAAGGCACCAAAGGTGACCAGGTAAAAAAGTAAGCAAAGGCTGGAAGAAAGAGATCGAGGAAGACACAGTGTAGAGAAGGGCAAGCCAAAGAAAATGCAGAATAGGAGGGAGAGAGGGGATGAAAAAAAGAATCAGTTGTGTTATGTGCTTGTACCAAATCCCCACAAGAAATGCAAATAGTACATGCTGCACATTTGTACCACTAAATTAGAAAAAGGGTGGGGGGGAGCAGAGCATAACAGGAAGACAAAAGTGACAAAGGAAAGATAAACAAGGAACCTCAGGGTGTTCTCCCGATGTATCTACAGTGGCACCTTGTCACATGGACCTTGGTGTTAATTGTGTGTTCTGAACAATTTTATAAGCAGGTCTTAGCTCGTCTTCTGTTAGCTAGGCCATAATTGGTATGTTCTGAGCTAGCATTCTGTGTCCATGGAGAAAATCTAAAAGATATGGGCACTGAGTGATGCTCAATCCTAAAGCATCCAGCTATATTAGCTGGTGGTAGTTTATGGCAGAAAAGAGCCCAGCAAGCCATCTAGCTTTGAGCTTTTTCAGCCACTCGCTGAGGAGCTATCAAGCTTTCATCTGGCTATTTCCTGGGCTGCCCCGACACAGGGTGAGGCAGATCAAGCATGTGATCCACCTTGATGTTTACCTGAGCAACTGTATTTTTACTGAGTCCACACAGTGGGCTTCACATAGGATTTTATTGCATTGAAAATGCTATAGTTTTTATCCTAAATGTCTTCCAAGGACACATATGTTGGAAAGTTGGTTCTCAGCTCATGGTCTTGTTGTGAGATGGCAGGAACTGTAGGAAGTGGAGCCTAGTGGAAGAAAGATAGGTCATGGGAACCCTGGTCCTTCCTTCCCTCTCTTCCTTGCTTTCTGGCTCCCATAAGGTCTGGCTTCATCTTCTGTGTACACCTGCCATGATGTACTGTGCTACCATAGGCTCAAAGCCAACAGGGCCAAGTATGCATGGCCTAAAACTCAGATCCTATGAGCCAAGGTTAACCTTTCTTACCTTTAAGATAATTATCTTAGGTGTTTCTTCATGGTGATGTAAATATGAATAACACACAAAGGTCTTGCTTCTAATGGTTAAGGATTTTCCAATTAACAGATCTTCATGACTATGAACAAGATGCCACAGTCCTCCTCCAGCCCATCTGATCATTGGGTATGAAATTATCTTTTTGATTCAGAATTAAATGAGATCTGCAGCTTACACATATGACTTATGAGTGAAAAATGAATGCAGACCACAGATCTTACTTGACTGTTGACTTCCTTAGTGCTCAGTAAGGAACTAGAGATCTGTGGAGAAGGCTCTATAGAAAAGAGCTCTTAATCTTGTGGGGATGGTTGGGACCTGACAAATGTGCAAATCTCTCACTTAATAGAAAGCTTTTCCCCTGCTTAGAATCTTAAGCAACATCCTGGCACTTTCACGACTCTATGTGGCTAAGGCCCCACCTCCTCCAGCTAAGAACAGCTGCCTGACGTGTCTGGGCTGGGCCTGTTCTCAGGGAACTGTGGCCAACCACCCAATGGTCACAGCATTCTGTGCCTCTAGGATGAGAAGATTGAGACCAAAATAAGACCTTCCAGGCTACTTTTAGCTCTATGTTTCCTTTTTTTCTCAAGCAGCACCATGTTGGTCATCTCCCAGCTGAAAACTCTGGTCCCATTTTGTCTGACTGTGGAGTAATGAGAGGTTCTTACTTTGCTCTAATCAATAGGGAACACATATGTATGCTGAATACTTTGGCAGGAAGAAGGAAAGGGGCAGAAACACTGGGAAGAGATGTGTTGAACACCAGATTATAGTAGAATGAGAATAGTATGGCTGCTGTTGAAACAGAGGTAGAGATGAGAACAGCATTTAGAAACTTGCAAAGGCCGGTCCGATGGCAGTGGGTTATCACAAGTTATTAACATTAGAAACTTGCAAAGGTAAACGACCTGCTGTGGCTGGCTCTCGCGGGCCTTTGGTTGGTGCAGAAGGAAGGCAGCTGCACGAAGGCTGAAAATGACCAATAGCACTTATGCTGCTGAATTCACCATCCGTTCACTCCATAGTATCTTAACCTCAAATACAGAGGCATGTGTTTCATCTGTGGCTTGGTAAAATTTCTAAATTCAAAGTGCATGAAGCTCATTAGAGCTGTGCTTATAGGACGCATGTTCCCATTGGCAATTGTCCCTAACTGTATTGCCATACACATGCCTCCTCTCACAGCACTGTAACTTCAGCTGAGCATGAAACAACAGTACACCACTTGCTGGGCATGGTTCCACTTTCCGTGTGAAATGAATTTTTCCCTACTGACCAAGTAAAGAAATCCTTTAAATTGACCTGATTCCTCAGCTTGCAAATAAAATAATCTATTCCATATCCACTTCCCATACTGGTTAGAGTCTAGGAGATGCTTGCCACAGGGAAAAATGTAATAAAGACAATGAAGAGTATAGCTTCCTCTGCCTGCCAGATCCAGAGAAGAAATGTACTACACTTAGTACTACACTAAGCAGCCCCCAAAGTGCTCCAGAAAGGATGGCACAGAGGTGAGTGGTGGAAATAAAGTTTTATTTTGCTTGATTTCATGAGTGCTAAAGACCAAACTCATGGTTTGAAAATAGAAGAGGTGCTGTATGGTAAGTGAAGGGATGAGCAAGTCCATGGGTTCAAGAGGTAAGAACATCATTGGGAGCGGGAGGGAAGGGATGAGGGCTGAGGACTCTGGACCCTCAAGGTGAAAGCAGGAGACAAGGAATGACCCAAGAGTCAGGGTAGAGTCAGGCTTCATTCAGCCTCAGTCACTGAAGGGCAGCTCTGACCTTGGGGACATAGTGGTTCTCACAGTTTGAGATAAATGGCTGGGGAAGAGGAGGCTGAGCAGTCGGTTATGTAAGAACAAAAGAATAACAAGGCCGATTCAATTTGTGAAAGACACATTCATTTATTGACAATGTTCAGTTAAGGCCCTGTGAGGAAAATTTCAGAAAAAGCTGGAGTCCTGTTACTTCCTTACAAAATGTTCTGAGCAAAAGAAGGTAGCTGTGTTGCTCAGTGGAGAAAATTCTGCCCATGGAACCTTGGAAGAGAAATGTCTATGTTTCAATTTGGGAAAGTGAAGGAATTATTGAAATGATCCATGGTCATGTGCCTTTACACATTTGTCCAAATCCATAGAATGAAAAAATAAAAGAAAAATAAAGCACAAAACAAAACAAACTTTGGGGCTAGGGAGATAGCTCAGTGGCTTAAGTGCTTTCCTGGAAAGCACAAGGTCCTGAGTCCAATCCCCAGTACCAGTACATACATACATACATACATACATACATACATACATCACAAAACAAATCTATGAAATGTATGAATATGCTCTATAGACAGGTGATGCCACCCTGGCCCTGCAGGTTCAACCCCAGCAAACCTTCTACCCTGGAGTGAAAGGGGGATAGATAGCAGGGGAGGCTGTGGGTGTACAGGGGCAGGAGGCACATAGGCAACCTCTCTACCTTCTGCTCCATCCCATCATGAGCTTAAAAGTACTCTCAGAAAGAAAGCCTACTTAAAAAGAAAGAAAATGAAACCCACAGTGAAGATTAAGAGGTGGCATCATAGACAAGATAGATCAGTATGACTATCTTTTGTGGAAAATTTCAAGATCTATATGCTAAGGTGTACCTTCATTTCTTTTTAAATTCATGTATTTGGTACAGGGTCTCACTGTGCACCTCAGACTCGTAGTGATCCCCATGTCTCAACCTTCCCAGTGCTGGAATTACAGGAGTGTGAAACCATGCCTAGTTTCAGTGGCAGGCTCTATAGGTTGTAGGATGGGCACAGCATGCAGTACTAGGGTTCGAATCCAGGTCTTATGCTTACCAGGCACTTAGACCACCGAACTATCTCTCAGGCCCTGTGTCTCTTATTTTTCTCGGAGTTGGTGAACATTTTTCACAGGATACAATGGAAACCAAATAATATTTTGTAATACTAATTATTACTGTGAAAAGTAATAAATATGTTAATTTATTCTTAGTGTGAATGCATGTCACTTATACACCCATTAGCATATACTTGTACACACACACGCACGCACGTGCATGCACACACACACACACTTGCACAAACACGTGAGCACTCCCTATTCAAAAACAAATTTCAAACGCCTAAACAAGAGCCAAAGCTCCAGCCTGACCCCGCACGCAGGTACTTTCCATGTTTGCCTGGAGTCTGGATGTAATGAAAACCACCTACTCTGTAGCTGGAGCCACTGTCACTGTGGCTGTTTATCTTGCGGACACAGGGCTTTGCCAGTGAATGGCGTGGGTGTAAACCTAAGGGGAGAATGATCAGATGAAATTCTGCCCTGGCAGGCATTCAAGGAATGCAGTACCAGGCCTCTTAAGGTATCCTCTCATTAGTGATGAAATCAGGGTACATTCATGCGTTCAGACGGATGCTTAATGCTTGTCTAAGTGAAGAATTCCTGGAGACAAATCCATCTGCCTTATTGTAGGCTGTGCATGCTCAATAAATATTTAATGTCAACTCTGCATCCTCTTCCAGTTCAGTAAGTCACTGCCTGCTTTCTCAGAAGGGAGACCTGTCTCTTGAGCACTAGCTTTGCAAGGAGCCCAGGTGGTGAGACTCCGGGCTGACTGCAGGCAGACGCACCATCCAGTGATCACCTGCCATGGCAAATATTAAAGGGCTCATGGGGCCTGTGGGCCAAGAGCGTCACCTCCCTTCCACCTGCTATCCACAGTGATTTCACCAGGTGGCTCTTATTATCATCTCTATCTGACATAAGAGGAGGATGGAGTTTAGAGGAAGACAGTTGACCAAAGACTAACTACTACAAACCGAGCTGACTGAGATTAGAACCCACAGATTTCTCACTGCACATGTGGACTTACCTGATGGGCAGATGGCTCATTCTTCTACCCCTCTAAAGCACTGCTTTTTCCTAATGATATCATTTATCTTCCTTGAAAGTCACTTTCTTAAGAGGACCAACATCTTTTCCTCTTATATCAGTGGAGGAGTTTTCTTTTCCAGCAGGGAACTCAAGAAACCCACCGACGCTACTGGCTTGAAGAACACCACTATATCGCCTACTGAATCTTGAGGACCAAAGTTCTTAGAGAGATGGGGCCAGCATTTTACAGCCTGTTTGATTCCCCACGCTTTGGAGCTGTGTGGCTGCCTGCCATGCAGGGGTGTGTGGCTTCAGAAATTTGAGACAATTGTGTAGCCACAATTATGGAACTTTTCAAGTCCGCAATTACCAGCCATCCTGCACTCAGCACTGGTAGATGCGCAGGGCACAGAATGGAAAGAGCCGGGAAGGCTTTCACTTGCCTCGCATACATTTGTGTGAAGTGCTCCACCACCAACATGTCATTCGTTTTTCAGGGTTGTTCATGCTGTGATGCCTCCTTACCTTTTGCAGCTGAAAAACTGAATTTAAGTGTGAACTATGAGGCAGCATGGAGCAGAAGCGAGAGTAGCTATTTCTGAAGTGGTAGATACATGCTAACCAGCTCATGGATGCATAGGCAAGGGCTCAGATCCACATTATTTCTTCAGTTTGGTTCAGACTTTGACACTTTTCCAAAACAAAGAGTGTGTATGCGTGTGTGTGTGTGTGTGTGTGTGTGTGTATGTGTGTGTGTGTTGCAATATGAGTGAATTTTCAGGAGGTTAGAGAGCTACCCCGTTTTTTGTAGGTAGCCAAGCCTCAAACATAGTCAGGCAAATGC
This sequence comes from Capromys pilorides, assembly GCA_004027915.1. Classification (NCBI taxonomy): domain Eukaryota; kingdom Metazoa; phylum Chordata; class Mammalia; order Rodentia; family Capromyidae; genus Capromys; species Capromys pilorides. Next base: position 17,836 of record PVKN010012530.1, read on the forward strand.
GTAGATGTACACGATGAGTCCACGCTCACCTGATGTCTTCCTGACCCTGCCACTCAGGGAAATCTGGACCAGCAACTGGACTCTTCGTTTGTCTGGAAGGGCAAAGCTACCAGTCATGAGCTTTGTCCAAGAAAGATGTTCTTTGCAGTAGAGATGTCAAAGATCTTTAAAGTTGCATCTGGGATAATCCAAAAAGCAAGAGGTTCGTGTTTTATTTTTTGTTTGTTTGATTATTTGGGATGCGGCATGCATTTAACAAAATATAAACTCTTCCATCAGACTTTTGGATAAAAAAGATATATTAGGTTTGTGTGTATATTGCTTCTCCCTTGAACCACTAAAAGTGTGGAGGACCACCTGGGCCAATCTCCTTGAAAGAAGAGCAGTTGTCTCCATTCTGGCTGTGCCTGACACTATTTCCATGTATTGATATGTTCAGAACTGGCTAGGTCTTTCCCTTAAGCCTTCAATTGGCTTTAAGCAATGCATAGTGATCCAGCCAAAGTGCTGGTGGTAGTCTTTGAAGATGGCATGCATGTTTGCTCAGTAACCTTCACTTGCTGCTCTTTAATATGAGCTGGGCTGAGATGGGATCAAGAGCCAATGCTCCACACCGTCAGCTGTTATTAAGCCTCAGGACAAAAGCTATGACTGCCAGGGGCTTGAAAGGTTACACATCAGCACTGAAGCATCAACCCCAAAACACCAAATATTATCTGAATTGTGTAATGCAGATTGCTGTCTGCATAGCCTTCTCTCTGCATATCACAGAGGTAAATGCAGGCTGGCTACCTAGCCCAGCTCATAGTACCCACTGAGCTCCTGCCCTTCTCAGTCAGTCATCCTCAAGCCATGCCTCCCTGATGACTGAATAAAATCCAGGTTGGCCCTGGCTTGAGGCCTTTGCTCCAGATAGCCATCTTCATGGCTGCACTTGAGACTCTTTGGCTCCTCACAGTTGCAAATATGCTTTCATGTCTTTATTATCACTGTAGATTGCACAAGAAGTGGTAGATTGGAATTAACTAGATGGCTTTCTAATAATTTACCCTTGGAATTACAAATGTAAACTTCTTGCACTGAGAAGAGGACCAGAAAGGGCTCTCTGCATAGAAGCATTACAGAGAGTTCATTAAAATGCTACCGATCTCCAACAAAGAAAGCAGAGGCAACAAAACCTGATTTTGCAAGTCAAGAAGCAAGCAGGTGAATGGCCACAGATTTGACCCACGGTAGAGGAAGCCAAGGAGCAACCTGAATTTCACCTCAAAAAAACAAGAACGATGACTCCATGTACTTCTTTTTTTTTTTTTTCCTTGTATTTTAGGGAAGGGTCTACAGCATGTTCAGGGTCTCACTACTAGATCAGACTCATAGTGATCCTCCTGTTTAGAGCCTCCTAAGAGCTGGGATTACAGGCTCACGCCACCACGCCCAGTCTCAATTGCCCTCTCAGTGCACTCCAGGGGCGGAGTCAGATGGAACCCTGGTCCCTGCATCTGCCTGTAGGTACTTTAATCCATTGAGCTTTTTGGCCAGCCCTCCATGTGCTTTTTCAAAATAGTAAAGACAGGTCTAAAAGGAAAGTTGTACAAAAGTCTTTATCCCCTTTCTCTATTTGATACCCATATTCAGCCAGCCATAATAATATCTTTTGGGCTATAATTGGAAGATTTTCTGCCTAAGAAATCTAACAGGTTTGGAGAAGAGAGCCTGGAAGAATTTATAGACATGAGGATCATGACTCTAGGTTCCCTCTCCATGCTGCAGAACACCATGATCATGTTCTCTTTCCCCCCACCCTCAGAGAAGACCAGAAGTTTATTTCTTGAAAGGAGGTTTTACAAGAGGCAGTCTTGGCATAGAGGAGTGCCATACCACATGTTGAATATTTGCTGGTTCTATTTAGTGATCACCTGGGAACACCAGGGGACCTAATTTGTGGTCACTGCCAATTGTAGCAGTGTAATGTTTCCATCAAAGCTCATTTCATGATAACTATATGAAGTCCCCAGTCCTGGAGATGAGAAAATATGTCCACGGACAGGGTCTTGAGAAGTGGGATGGTTATCTCCTCGACTGTGAAGTGTGTTCAAAACAGAGAACTGAAGTAGGTGGTAACACACCAAATTGTGAGGACAGTCTCACTTCATCCCCTTTCTGTGAGTGATGCCCATATGGAGCAGCCATAGTAGCAGCCTCTGGACTATAACTGGAAGCTTTTCTTCCTGAAGAATCTAACAGCCTGGAAGAAGAGAACCTGGAAATTATTTCCGTCATGGGAAACCATTACTCTCTGGTAAATTTTGTCCAACCATAAGCCTACACCACATATGTCTTCATAGGTTCATTATAGACTCACTTCAATGTGGGCAAATATCCAAAAATGAGGAACAACTGTAGAAACTCTGGCAATTTAAAGAATCAAAAATAGAAAAAAATGAGTTTTGAGTAAAAATGATGCAGACAAAATAACCTTTCCAAAATTGATAACCATTACATTCATGAAACAACAAAAGGGTGCATTTTTAAATGATTCTTCAAAAAGTAGAAAGGACTCCTAGAAATTTAAAAATGACAAAAAAGAAAATTTCAATAGATGAGCTAAAAACTAAAAACTGCAAGAAACTTACCAGAACAGAGAAAGGGCAAACAAGTGAACACTGACAGAAATATATTTTTAAATGCATTATTAATTCATATGTCTCAAATTCAAATGATAGGTTTTTTTTCCTTTTAACAAAGAAAGGAAAAGTACAAAGGAGAAAAATATTCCAGAAATAGAAAAATTTTTAGAACTGAAGTCCATGAATTTTTACACAGAAAGTATTATCAAGTGTAAACA
>PVKN010012531.1:0-20682 GCA_004027915.1 Capromys pilorides
GTGGTATCTATATAATTTACTCACACTGTGCGATTTCATTCTTGTGATGGTGAGTAGGGAAATCTATTATAATGATCAGAACTGGACTGGTTATTGGCTGGATGGGGGACAGGTGGCTGGAGGGGTGGGAGGTGAGAGCTAAGGCAGTGGGATGGAGTTTCTGAGGTGAGGAAAAAGGCTTAAAACTGTCTGTGATGATGCTTATACACTTCTGTGAATAGCCCAAGCCCACTGAATTGTTAACTGTTGTTGGATGAATAATAAATTAAAATAAGAAATGAAAGCCTTATGAAATTACTAGCTAGCGACAAAGATTAGAAGCCATTGGTACCTGGAAGATGATAACCTGTACTTCTGGAACTACTTGCTGGTCAGCTGGAATGCTAAATAAACAGGAGCAAGGGTGCTGGGGTCAGTAGGGAGCCTGGATGGGTAGTGTCCTGAGGGGACTATTCCTGCCAGCCAGCAAGGGAGAATCTTTCCACTTTGCCAAGACAAAAAAAGCCCTACGTGAATTGATAGCATCTTTGGTATTTGTTTTTCTGTTTTGCAGAGGATCAAAGCTAGGGCCTTGTACACACTAGCAAACTGCTTCACCACTCAGCTACACCTCAGCCCTGAGATGAACGTTATGGTTTCATGTGTTTTCCTTCTGTAAACATTCAGTGAAACTTTTGGAGTCTTTCTGTGCATGCCTGCCAGGCAAGAGTCAGCAGAGGAGCAAGACAGTGAGCTGTAGTTCTCACAATAGGCTCTGTAGGCTCTTATGGAGTGGCCACATGTCACTGGGTGTGGCCTCACCCAGTACAAATAGCTTCAGCTGTGGGAAGTGGGGAGAGGGCAGTAGGTTTCAGTGATACCATCCCAGGTAGGTAGGACAACCAGGGCCCAGCCACTGTTCAGCTCAGGCTCTCAGAACTAGCAAGAATTGATAGCCTTTGGCTCCAGGGAGCCCAAGCAAGAGAGATGAGTCACCTGGCAAGTGGAGCTCACAGCTTCGAAGACACAATTCTGGAAACTTCTGGCCACACTGTCACTGGGGCTGGTGGCATCCCACTGAGTGCTGCAGAAGGCAGCAATCTGAGAGCGAGGATGTGCCTGCAGACATGGAAAGGCATGAGGGTTAGAAGGCTGCACTGAGGCACCATGGGGTGGGGTGCCCCATTATTCCCACCTCTCTGCCTGGTCCTGGGAGTCTGACCGCCTCATCTCATGCTAAGCACACCATCCCTGCTCCCCACCATCATAGAGGCAAAGAGGAAACCAAGTATCTTTTCACTTACTCTGCAAAAATAGCAGCTTAGAAAACAGGTACATTGTGAAAAAGACTTTATTTTTTCCTTTGCTTGCATTTTCCTAAAAAGATTCCTTTGACAGGTACAATGGCTCATATCCCATAAGAACCCATTTTCCTGGGGTCACAGGTCTGTGTTCAAAGTGAAGAGTGCTTTTTATGTTCTCTCCACTGTGACCCTGCTTTACTAAGCCTCCTGTTACCCAAAGACTTCTTGGAGCACTTGCCTGGGGGAGGACCTTGCCCTGTATATGTGTAAGCCTCCTATATTGCTCTCAGGAATAGCACACTAGAACTTGGAGATTTTTTTCTGTGGTCAAACAAAGGTCAGATCAGAAAAAGAAACATAGAGCCATGGCTTATGCTACTTCCCACACAGCCAGATGGGCCATCCTGATGTTCCATTCACACCTACTGGTCCTTCTGAAGTTCTGGTCTCCCTGATGTCCCTTTAGCTACCCCCCAAGAAGACCATCCCTGATGTCCCATACCTGCTTCAGCCTTCCTTCCATGTCCCCCAGCAGTGACTGTTTCCAGCCATGTGCCCCAGGGAAGTCTATGCCCACCAGCCGCCGCCAGATCTGCAAAACCAAATGTCAATGATGATCCTATAGAAAGGATTGGCAGGGGTGTGGAGACAGATCAGCAACGTAAGCACCTGCCTGTCATGCGCACAGTCCCGAGTACCACACACACACAAAAAAGACCAGCAGGCAGGTGTGAGGACACAAGTGTGTAGTCCCTGCTATTCATGAGGCTGCTACAAACAGGGGAAGACAAGTTGGTGTTAACTGTGGGAACAGATGCCCCCTGCTAACCTAGGTGGCCAAGGAAGGAGACTGCACTGGCTGAAAAGGCAGCCCCGCCCCAGGTCTGCTGTGTCTTGAGTTCCTTGCTGTGCTTTGTGCAGGGACAGACATAGCTCTGGTCTTTGAGAGAACAGCACCTTCTGTGGCAACAGCCTCATTTCTCAATGGGGGACCTGTGGAAAGCTCTCTTGGTGAGGAGGCCACTAGGAGGGACCTTAGGCCCCCCTATAGCTGGAAGCTGACTACAAAGGGATGATCTTACAGTTTGTGGGACACAGCCTGTGCTGTGGAGAGGGGGCAGCCAGACCTCCTACCTTCTCCTTGTCATGCTTTGTACCATCCATCAAGGAGGGCACTGCAGTCTCCCAGGGGCTCCTAATATCACCTGTCCTAGAGAACAAACCAAATGGCTTCTCACACCATTCTGGGGCGACTGCCTGTGGAACCCTCCCCATTTCTGGCTCCTCAGAAATGTAATGCAAGCACAGTTTGCCTCAGCTTTCCCATAAATGGCCCCACCTGTCCCATTTGCCTTCTGTTTCCAAGGCTAGGAATCTAGTGCGAAGCCTCAGTCTTAACACAGACACCTTATGTCCCATCAGGCCAGAGCAGCTCAAGGCAGCGCCTTTACCAACATGTCTGTCATGACTGCCACTGCTTGGCTGGGAGCACTATCTAGGGGTTCAGCCATGTCTTGGGGCCACACAGACACCACTTGGTAAGCAGTGACACCCTCTCCTTGGAGGGCGGGCTCACGAAGGGCCTGGCTGGGGTTCTGCCAGTAGGTGGTGGTGGTTCACAGTGGCACACAACCCTATCTAGTACTTTCAGCAGCTTACCTCAATCTCCACAGGGTAAGAGAACAGGGTCAGGGTAAATATCCCTGTATGCAACATGTCCTTTTCCAATACTTTCTTGAGCCAGTTTCGAGTGGCACTCAGAGTACCCTGGAACACAGCCTTGCTGGCTTCAAATCCTGGGCCTGCTGCATCCTGTGGGGACAAGGAAGACTTTGCTGGCTCTGCTTGGCAGCTCCCTCATCCCAGCTAGCACTCAAAGGCCTTGTCCAAAGCCCACTCTGTTCTCTCCAGAATCCTGGGCTCCACCAAAAGGTGGCAATACCAGGAAGATGGTGGAGGAGGTGCATGCAGTGTTTGTGTCCTCTGAGGTCCTTCAATAAGAGGACCCTGTCTCCTCCTGACCAGGTAAAAAGATTCTGCTTGAAACCCGGAGCTGCAAAGCCCAGGCCACACAACCCATATGATAAAATAGCCCAAGCACACTTTAACTGGGAGGATGGTGTCAGCCACTTGCAGCACCAGTCTCTGGGTCTGTGGCAACTAGCACAGGGGCTGGGCAAGGGGTCAAGAGGCAAACTGAAAGACAGACAAGGTGGTGAACTCCAACATAATTGTAGGCACAGCCCTTGACCTCCCACTATCACAAAAAAAAACAAAAACAAAAATCCAGGTGGTGGCACATGCTTGTAATCTACACTCAATCTGGGAGGTTGAGGCAAGAGGATTGCAAGGTTCAGCCCAGCTCAAAACATAAAACAAAAACATCTGGAGTGAAAAGGCCTTGGGTTCAATCTGAAAAAGAAAGGGAAAGAAAAGCAGCAGTCTAAACTGAACTCAGCGAGCCCCACACTGTGCCTTTTGTCCACCTCCAGTCTGTTACTTTCAATTTTAGTAATGCAAGGTTTTCCTGTTTTCATGGCATAGGGAGTGGTCTTTCTAAGTGATGATAGACACAACCAACCCAAGACCTCAACCAATAATGAAGACAGCAGTTTCCATAGAAAAGTAAATCCTGTATAGCTGCTACAATTCTTTTTTTTTTTTTTCTTTTTGAGACAGGGTCTCGCTGTGCAGTTTAGGCTGGCCTTGAGCTCAATTTTGTAGCCCAGACTGGTCTTGAATTCACACCTATCCTCCTGCCTCAGCCTCCCAAGTGCTGGGATTACAGGCGTGTGCCACCACACCTGGCAGCTGCTACACTTCTTAAACATAATTTATTTGGAAACTGAAATCTGTCTACCATGTGTTATGTAGTGCTTACTCAGGAGCGCTTCCTTTACCAATAAAATTAAATCTGAAAGAGTTTCTGTTTTATCCTGAAGAAAAATTGAAAGGGATAAGGCCAAACAATTAAATTATCTCTTTCTACTCAAGTTTTGACTTATAATAAGGTTGAGAAACAGTCTTAGTATAAAATCCTCTATCACTTTCAAAGAGCGCTCAGAACACTCAGATGGGTGACATCACAGCCAGGCAAAAAGAGCCCCTGATATTGCCACCCCAAGGATGGGTCCAAGGCACATGGAAGAGAGTGGAAAGTCAGGCACTCAGTGCAATGCTCAGAGAACCAATGACTGACCTAACAAGGAGACAGCAGCACATGGTTCCCATTAGGGCATGGAGGGTGAAGGCCCAAGAGACTTGGTCCACCCAAATTTAGGTCTAGAATGCTATCCAGGAGTCTCCTGTTTTTGGAGGTGGGCTTTGGAAGGTAACAGGATCACAGGGCCATTGTACTCATCAGTAGGTTCATCCCCTGCAGAGTTCAGAGCCAAATGTGCTGTTGCAGGTAGGGATGAAACCGGGAAGGGTGTGTTCTGGAGTTCCGCCCTTTGTACTCTTCCCTTCTCACTCTGCTTCCTCAAGGCCATGGGTGAGCGACCCTCTCTCCTCTACGCCCTCTGCTCTCCCGTTTTTGCCTCAGAGCCAGCTGACTGTGGACTGGAACTGTGAGCTGAAAGATCTCCTCTAAACTGCAGCTGCTGGGTGTTCTGTTCCAGTGATGAGAAAGTGACAAAGATTCAGGGACATAGGGCATAGAGCTGGGCATGTAGCATGTGGACTCAGCTACTATCCTATACTGCAACATGAATAAAAGAGCTCCAAAGGGGAAAGACCATGTATGTTTTGGGGAAATCTGATTCTTCCATATTCTGTGAACAAAAAAGAAAGGCCACCTTACCAGTGAGACCTCATCTGGCTGCTAAGCTGCCTCTGTCAGCTCCATAGTCCATCCAGGGGACATCTTAGGTGCTGGACATCAATTCCCTCCCTCCCACAAAAGCCATGGAAGGGGAGTTCAATACAACAGCACTGGAACATCCTTGACACACAGAACAAAGTCTAATACTGAGCAGGCACCCAATGCATATCCCCAGCTGGATTAACCCCTCTACTTCACTCCAGCCAGCTGGAGAACTGGCATATTTTCCTTTTAAATAGAGCACATCTGAAATTCCATGCCTTCCCTGAGTGCAATATTAGAGGTACTAATTTCATTTACCTGTAGTGGCTGAAGTTTAATAATTTTGCAGATGAGCTCTGCAGACAAGGCTGGAATCTCATACAACTTGTGGTCACTGGTGTTGTTGCAGACAGCTTCATGTAGTTTGAGGCACAAAGGCAGGTAATACTGCACCAGGGTCTGCTCCAGGATTCTACCCGAAGTAGAGAAAAATCACCAATGTCATCCAGAAGAAATGGGAAAACAACACCCATTACCAACGCCCAGCTCTTTCCCTTTGAAAGACCTGTGAGAAAGCCGCTGATCCAACCTGTCCTAGGCCATGCCTGAAATATTTCAATCATCCTTGAACGTCTGACTCAAGAGTAAAAGGGAACAAAGTTGTCTTGTCTTTGTAGCATAAACTATTCTAACAAAAGTCAGTTCAGTGGCCTACAACCATAACTCTTTATTATGAAAAAGAGCCAGGGATCTATGTTACTCATTATGAAAATACTATGTCCATTTGAAAATGAGCTTTGCTTCTAGGCAGAGAGAGCTGAAAGCAAGAAATGCTAGAAAAAGAGCACAAGGTGCATATGGAGTTTCATCCAACTCCTCATAGACCTCATTTCTTGTTTTCTCACAGAAATTCATGAGAGGAGGATGGCGGTGCTTTGGCAGCCTCTGTGCAGCTCAAAGCCCCAGGTTGTGATGTACACAGAGCTCTGGCGCGTTCACCTGAGCAGCACATACACCAGGAGCCCAGGCAGGGAGCACCGGAAGAGGCGCAGATTCCCGAAACCTTGATGCTCATGTATGTGGCTCTGTTCTGTGTCCTGTCCCTTTCAGAAGTTGATGGCACACAAAGGGACAAGATAACTGTCTTCAGATAATTATCAAAGCCACCTGAACTTTTCATTTTAAAGGATATGATTTGTAAAAGACACATGAAAACTAAATGCTAAAAAAATGCAGCACACTCATGTAAGCCCAGCACAAATCTGAATTTCATCTGGACAACTTTAAAGCTTATTGAGACCTTATCTCAAAAGCTAAAATACTTTTTAAAAATTTATTGATTTTTTTTTTTTTTTTTTTTTTTTTTTTTGAGACAGGGTCTTGCTATGTAGGTCAGGTGGCCTGAACTATGTGGCCCAGGCTGGCCTTGAACTCATAATGATCCTTCTGCCTCCTACTCCTGAGTGCTGGGATTACAGGTATATGCCAAAATACTGGCTAAAATACTTTTTAAAAGGTAGATAACAATCATTTAAAAATAAGAAAACCACATAGGAAGAAAAGACTAAATGGAAATAAAAATCTCAGGAGCTACTATTACTTCCTTGATAAAGAACTAAACGATTAGATTGAATACTTGTAAAGAGAAGTGGGTGTGTGCACTGCTTTGTGACCTTCCCACCCTGCAGTGGAGGGAGGCTGCCGGTCAGCAGGGGCAGCAGATACAACGCGGGGCAAAAGCCGCATGTGGCTTTTCTACTTACACGCCATGGTAAGTGTCCACAAGCTGCAGCAGCTTCTTAAGAACTTTCTCGACATCCTAGGACCATGAAGAGAAGGGGAAATGATTAACTACCATATGAGCTCTAGGGGGAAGCAAAGCTGAGAAAAAGCCTCGCTGTATCTGAATAGTGTAATAATCACTTTCTTCTTCCTATAGAAGCATTACCCTCCTGACTCACCAATAAAATTCAGGATTTAAGATATCATTTTCTTATGTCATATTATTATTGTATTATTATTATTTTATGTATTGGCACAGGGTCTCATTAGGCAGCTTAGACTCATAGTGATCTTCCTCTTTTCAGCCTCCCCAGTGCTGGGGTTACAGGTGTGGGTCACCACAGCCAGTCTTGGTTTTGGAGGCTGGCTCAGCAACCCGGGGGATGGGGCTGGTACACCATGTGGTGCTGGGGATTGAACCCCAGTCCCTGTGCTTGCCTAAGCAGGCACTTAGTTGGCTGAGCTATCTCACCAGCCCTATACCATTTTCTACATTGCAAAGTTCATAAAAAGAGACAGCAACTACAAAGCCGGACACCGTACAGGGCCTGCCAATTCTGTCTCCCACAGGCGTGAGTAACAAAGGGCCATTATTTTCTATAGTAGTTTTTAGTGAGACAAAAACAAACTTAGAGAAATCAAATTTTAGACCTCAAAATATAACAGCCCCTTCTGGTTCTCTGATTTCTTAGTTCTGTCCCCACCCACGTCAGCTCTGCAGGGAAGAACCACCAGTCCCAGACGTTCACGCACCACCACACTTTGGGAAGAAATCTTAAGTTCTGCCAGTCGATAGTAAGTCCCGAAGAAACAGTCCACAATGTGAGCAGGCTCGTGGTTCAGGAACTCGATGGTCTTGTCCATGTATTGCACCAGGCCTCCCAGCGGGAGCAAACTAAACCAGGACCGGAAAAGGTACTTGTCCACGTGTAGCAAATGCTTCTTTTTATCCACAAACTGAAGCAATTGATCCTTCCTTGTTGAGAGCACAAAACAAACCCAGATTAAAAGAGTGCAAAGCCAGAAGTAGAAAATGTTCAGCCTTCAGACATGATTTCAATGTCACATGGAGATGAAATGGACATAGTAGCATCTTATGGATTTGCTAAGATGGAAAACCTTGTGGGTGCTATGTGGAGTGGGAGCAGCTACCACAGGACACGCACCACAGGATTGCTCGGTGGACTGGACACACAACAGCAGGAAGTAAGATGGTGGGGATCGTGTGGATTGGAGACAGAATTTCAGTGTGATAAATGAGTTCAGGCAGTGGAGGGTGGGGATGGCTGCACAGCCCAGTGATGTGCTTAATGCCATGAGCTACACACTTCAAGGAGACTCACATACTAAATTATGTATGTTTTACCAGAATTTAAATAAGATTGAGGTCGAGGTGTGGCTCAGTGGTAGAGAGCTTGCTTAGCCATGCGTGAGGCAATGGGTTTGTTCCCCAACACTGCATACAGGAAAGAAACAATTCACCAGAGCTGGGTCTTTTGACACATTTGTGAGTGTCCTGGGTTAAACCAAGTGGGTGAGCTCAGTGAAGGTCTTTAAACGATGCTGATTCTGCAGCTAGATACTGGAGAACCAAAATGTTGACAAGTTAACAAAGCAAGGAAGTGATGGAGGTTATGAAACACATCAACACAGGTTCACTATGTACTAAGGGCTCTACCCATTTTTTTTTTTTTTTTTTTTGTTAGTGCTGGGGATAGAACCCCAAGTCTTCATGCATGCTAGACAAGTGCTCTACCATGGAGCCACATCTCAGCCCCTAACCTACAGGTCACTGTTACCTGAAGTACAATTCTCTGGCACCCACATTGTCATTGTCTAATGTTAACAGTTGAATTTCTTCTAGGTGGCCATACATCTTTAATGGATATTTAAAACACATATGTAACTGGTTTCGAGTTGGCTTTAATTTCAAAAGGTTCAGATAGTAGAGAGGAAGCAAGAACTCAACTGAGCCCAGTATTTCAGCACCTAAAATTCTGAAGCTCACTCATACAGGGTTGGGGCAGGAGGACGGGATCTGGAAGTTTCCTCTACAAAAACCTGTCTTCTCTAAGGAAGTCTTCTTACCTGAACATTGGCTTACTTAGAAGTGTGCTATTAAATTTCCAAATGCTTATTGATTTTGCAGATGTTTTCCCTTCTCCTGGCCTATAGTTAAGGAACATACCCAGCAATATAATATTTTTTGTTTTACTGTAGCACTGGGGATTGAACCCAGAGCCTTTGCACTGAGCTACATCACCAGCCTCTTCTATTTTTGTTTTGAGACAAGGTATCTTTCAAGTGGCTAAGTGGCCCAGGTTAGGCTCCAACTTGTGATCCTTCTGCCTCTGCCTTCTAGAATGGTGGGATTACCGGAATTCGCTCTGCTAAATATGCTTTAACACTCTTCAGCATGCAGAGTTGCTCAGCCCAAAATGGGCAGTCTTGGCCAGCCCCTCCTGGATCTGAGAGGGGTGTGGGTTCCACAGGTGTTGGGTGGAGTGGGTCAGCGGTGCAGCTGGTCTCTCTGTTCAGTAGGGTTTCCAGACCTCTCTACTTAGCCTTCTGTTGTCTGTCATTGGGGGAGGAGCTCATCCCCTCCCCCCCAAGTTGTGGAGTCACCTGTGGTGTCTCTCATCACTTCTAGTTTTGGCTTTAATTCCATCCCCTGGGTCTGATGCACATTTGTCTCTACTGCTTGTCTCAGCCTTTGTGACTCTAGTCTGCCTCTTTAACTGGTGTAATGTGTATTTCTTAGCTTCTACTTTACCTTTTATTTTTCAGTTTTGCTCTTAAAGAGTCCTCCTTCATGCTATTAAGAGCAGAACGTGTGTGTGTGTGTGTGTGTGTGTGTGTGTTTGTGTGTGTGTGTGTGCGCGCGTGCGCGCGCGCATCCTCTGGCCTTCACCCAGAAGATCCCAGATCCCAGGCAACATCTAGAGACATATGTGATTGACCAGGGTACCTCTTCTCAGCCAGGCATGGTGGCACGTGCCTATAATCCCAACATGTGAGAGGCTAAAGCAGGATTGCTCTAAGTTTGAGGTGACAAAGGCCTACATAGTAAGCTCAAGGCTGGCCTAAACCTCCTAGCAAGAAACAGTCTTAAAAAACCAAAACCAACCAACCAACCAACAACCAACAAACACCCACACACCTTCCCATACTCAGAACAGTCTTGTCATACAGAGTGATCCAGTCCCAAAACTCAGCAGTACCACAGGTGACCAATCAGACTCTCCAGTTACAATAGGTAGTGTTTTCCAAAGTTAATTTTTAAGACTGTGGTAAACAGAAGCAAAAGCCTGCCATTTCAAGGTCCAGTGTTACCCCATTCACATTGTTATACAAGCGAACACCAGAATGCTGCCTCTTTAAGCACTGCCAATGGCCTTTCTACTTTCAATTTCTATGAATTTGATGACTCCAGGGACCTCATGTAAGTGCAATCATATAGTATAAATCTTTCAGTGTCTGTTTTTGTTCTTTCCAAAGAATGTCCTCTGTGTATGTCCAGGTTGTAGCGTGCACAGTTGCACTGATGATGTGTTGGAGCTGGACCAGCCCTCCCAGCCCAGCTAGAGGACTCCATCCCGGTGGCGGCCACCACCAGGTGCAGAGACCCTCTGTGGCTGGATGGTGCTGGGTGAAACAGAGGGATTTCTCAATAAGACTAGGGCAGGTCCTTTTTAAAATTAGCATCCTGGAAAACCAGCAGCCTAGCACGTGGGTGGAGACTTCAATGGTATTTCCATTGTCGGCTCTTGCACATGAGCCCTAGCAAGCCTTCACCATGTGGCATCTGCCCAAATGTCCTTTGGTCTGTGGGCCCCTCTCAGTTTGCAAGCAGATGTTGCTGTTATGTCTCTCTAGGAAATGGATGTGACATGTACGTATTTTGTTGACACCTGCTTTTAGCTTTTGGCAATAGTGAATAATGCTGCTATGATCCATGTGGGTGCAGATACCTCTTCAAGTCCTTTCATTTTCCTCTTGGGAGTATATTTGCAGAAATGGAATTGTTGGATTTTGTTTTATTTTATAGTTAGGAATCAAACTCAGGACCTTGCGCTTGCCAGGCATGTGCTTGTGCTACTAAGCCATATCCCCAGCCTTCTTTTTTTGATAGTTTCAGTTTGTAGTTAGTTGCAGTAATCCTCCAGCCTCAGCCTACCAAGTGTTGGGAAAATGGCTGGATCTTATGTTGTCTACACTCAGTTCTTTTGGTGAATCACTATTTTCCATTCTCACTAGCATGGGGGCTTTGATTTGCATTTCCCTAACAATATGTGATGCTGAGCACCTTCCTCTGTGTGCAGTGGACATCTGGGTACAGTCTCTTTGGAGAAATGTCTTTCCTTCCCATTTTGGAAAAAAAAAAACCACCCACATCTTTAATGTCTATGCCACTGTATCTTTAAAAATAGCCTACTATTTCAGAGGAAAAAAAAAAGACTAAAAGTGATCTACTTCTGAGGACTTTTGTGTTCTTTCCATATATTCTGCTTTACATAGTTATACAGACCATGCTGCTTTGTAATTATTTTTACTTGACATAGTAGTCCTTTAACGAGATTTAAAGTGGCTAAAAATAGGTCAGTGAGGAAGGCTTCTGTGTGTATTTCCATGCTGTCTCCTTTGCTAGGCTCCTCTGTTCCTTCCTACAGCACTGCCCAATTCCTGCATGGCGTGTGGGCCGGGTTGCACTCGGGTAGGAGCACAGTCCTAGCATGCATGCTGTGGTCCCGGTTCCATCCCACAACTTCATATGGCATTTCTTGTGGTCAGAGTTTGCTGGAGATGAATCTTTTCAACTTTCATTTGGAGAGATCTTTATATTTCTTCGTGTGTAGGATGCGTTTTGGTTTTTGCTGGACATGCAACCCAAAATTGACAGTCTTTTTGGGTGTTGTTTTGAGACAGGGTCTTCCTACCTATGTAGTTCAGGAAAGACTTGAGTTCATTATGTATCCCAGGCTAGCCTTGAACTCATGGCAATCCTCCTGCCTCAGCCTCCTCAGTGCTGGGACTACAGGTGTGCACCATCATGCCCAGCTCAGACAGTTTTGTTGTTTCTTTAAAATTCAGAACTTGAAGGTTGCCTGCTGTCTTCTGGCCTCCACAGTTTCTGAGGAGAAGGCCACACTGCACTCTCTGGATGTGTTCTTTTTTCCCTCTTGGGCTGCTTCTCTTTTCTCTTTGGGGCACCGCAAGCTATAACCATGCTGCATACACATGTGGTTCTTATACGTGTCCCAGTAGGTATGGGACACACCTAGTGTTCTCATTTCCTGGTTGATGTCATTATCAATTATGGGAATTCACAGCATAAACCCTAAACATATTTCTTGTGGCCTTTTCTTTTCCTTCATCTTTTCACCCAAATGTGTTGTACACTTTGAAGCTGGGTATGGCAGCCTGTGCCTGTAATCCCAGCACTTAGGAGGCTGAGGCAGGAGGATAGAGTTTGAAGTCAGCCTGGGGTACACAGTAAGAAACTTCTCAAAAAACCACCACCACCACCACAAAAATCATCCCACACATTTCAGACACTTTCTGTTCTGCTGTTTTCTTGTTTTCCTTCTATGGTTGAGTTTGGTCATTTCTGTTCACCAGTCCTCAGGTTTACTGGTCCCGTCTGCTAATAAGTCCAGCAAAATGTTCTTCATCCCTGATATCCTATCTTCCATTTCTGACATTTTCACTTAGCTTCTTAAAATACTGCAAGTCCCCTATTTAGAAATGAGTTCCATTTCAGAAGAGTTGTCCATAAGTCTGACTTAGAAGGTGAAAAAGTGAGTCTTATATAGTACACCTGGGAAAGTGTAATTTGAGTGTTCATTCAGGGACTTACTATAAATATAAACACACATACATGTTCATACCTCTTTTCTGAGGTCTCCCATCTGTTCTTCCATATTATTCCCTTTTCCTTCTAGATCATTTACCTTATTTTTTTTTCTTCTACTGGAGCCTTACATTGAGCTACATCCCAGCCCTTATTTATTATTATTATTATTATTTTAATATGGTAAGACAACTTCTTACTAGGTTGCTAAGGTGCCCAGACTGAACTTGAACTTGAGATCCTCCTGACTCAGCCAGGCAGAGACCATAAGTGTGTACCATCTTGCCAGATCAGTTAATTTAATTTTATTTTGGGGAGTGTACCAGGAAGCGACCTTGTACTTCCTAGGTGGGCGCTTATGCCACTGAGCTATATCCCTGGTACAAGCTCAACTGTTTTAAACATGCTGCTTAAAAATGATCCACTCCTGGGCTGCTGACAGCTCTTGACCCTTTGCTCTCTGCACTGCCCCACACTCTCCTCTTCAGTCTTGAGTGCAGGCAGCGGTGAAGACAAAAGGAGCAGGGTCATGGCCTAGATGGGGCTCCATTTGGCACTGTCCTGCATTCTGGACGAAGGGAGACCACAATGGCCCCTTGGCAGAAGATGGGAACTGGAATGACCAGAGTGACTACTCCCTTCCTCCTGTGGTGGGATGAGGGTCTTGGGGCTTCAGCAGGGCTTCTTTCTGTTCCTAGCCCCTTTAGCTGAAGGACAGGCACAGTCTTGTCACACTGCAGGACACCAGGTTCCATAGTTACCCCTCACTGTCCTCTGTCCCACCCAAGACCCCAGGAGCACTGCTCACCACACTGTAAGGCCTGCGCTCTTCTAGCCCAGTCCCCTGAACTATTTCACTTCCAGCACCTCTTTGCAGTGGCCAGCTGGCCAAGCCAGGGACCATGGACCCCAGGCCCACAGAGGTGTTCTTTAAATGCAAAAATCCACACACCTTTGTATGCTAGGAAGAGAAATTCCATTGCAAAGCCAAAAGTATTAGCTTAGTAGTCTATTTTGCTCAAGAAGGAAGGTTAACTTGTGATCCTTATTTCTGTTCTATTCATCTACTACTCAGTATTTTATAAAAATTATACTCCAAGGAAAAATGTGTGGTGTCCTAAAAAATACCAATGATTTTACTTTGACTATGAGGGTGCATGCGAGCATACTGTAGGAATAGAGGGGCATTATATTTTTGTAGGTCTATCGACTGAACCCAGAGCCTTGCACATGCTAGCAAAGTGCTCTGTCACTAAGCTACCTTGGCCACTGAGCTACTCGTTTCCACTGAATTCCAACTCAGGGTCTCATGAAGGCACCCAGGCACATTTGATCCTCTTGCCTCAGCCTCTTAAACAGTGGCATTGTGGACATGCGCTACCAAGTCCAGGTCCAAGCACACTTTAGATTAAAATGCACTTTCTTCTAGGTTAGTGTTGTCAGCCCTGTCACAGATTTTCAGACATATAGGATTTTTACGGAGACCTCACTGGCATCCTGCCCTGGGGGTGTCCTGTTGGCTTCCCACAGGAGGAAACAGTGATTAGAGGTAATAGAGCTATTCTCATGAAATGGGCATGGCTCATAGTGAAATCACTCACAGGCCAGCACTGAACAGCGTGGGGTTTTCCTCGAATCCTTACCATACAGAAGGATTGACCTCAAATGTCAGCCTTTGAAAAGCTGCTTCATGCTCTGTGCATGGCCAAATGAGCCACTATTGTCTGGATAACACAACCACATTGCCCCAAATCCTCTCCTCCAGTGAAATCTGAACTGCTTTAGTAAAACATTAGAGTGGAAAAAAAATGATTTAAATAAATAACAGTAAGTCAGGCATGGTATCACATGCCTATAATCCCAGTGCTCTGGAGGCTGAGGCATTATGATGAGTTCAAGGCCAGCCTGAACCGTACAGCAAGATCCTGTCTATAAATTCATTAGTTAATTAATTATGGATTAAGCATAGCTTTTTAAAAATTTATAATGACATTTTAAAACATGTTCATGTTTATTAGCTAAATATTAAGGGACTACCGTCTAGCTAAGAAGGCCATGTGTTTAGTTAGCATGCTGAAGGCATGGTTTGATCCTCAGCACAAAGTATTAATATTAATAATATAACAATAATGACAAGTATATACACCATCAGAATAATCCCAAGCCTGGATACTAGTACTTTTCCTGATAATATTTTCTTGTGATAAGAGGCAGTTCCTCTGATTTGCACACAAATTATCATTATTCCTCCATCGTAAGACAACATCAGGAAAAGGTACAGTGGCCTATAACAGAGTCTTTGACCTCAGTTCTACTTGTAGAAATCTATGTCAAGAAAACAACTGAACAGAGAAGACAGGAGGCTGCTTACCAAACCAGCTCACATAGTCAGGAGTGCTGACCCATGCCTATAATCCCAACAGTTTGGGAGGCTGAGGCAGGACTGTGCAACTTAGTGAAACCTTGTCTTGAAATAAAATGTAAAAAAGGTCTGAGAAAGCCTTGGGTTCAATCCCCACTGTCGGGGGAAGTTACAGAGATGACCGAAATGTTAACAACAGAAAACTGTCTAAACAAATGGTGGCACATTCTTCAAGTGGAACTTGAGGCTGTCATTACCCTGACATTGTGGGTATGTACATACTGACATTAGGTAACTCGCAGGGGCTAGAACTACAGCTCCCTGGGAGAGCATTTGTCTATGGTGTGGAAAGTCCCGGTTCCATTCCCAGCACCATACACCCCCCCCCCACACACACACACAGTGCATAACTTTTAGGTAAAAAATCTAGGTTGTAAGATAATACTACATTTGTAAATATATTAAAAATTTTATATAATGATTTTTTTATATAGATTCTTTAAGTCTGGGGCTTCTGCATTGAGATATTGTCCTTGTCCTTTTTATTCTTTATTTTCTAAGAGTGTTCTTTTTTTTGTATTTTAGGGAAGGGACTACAGGGTGTTCAGGGTCTCACTACTAGACTGGAGTCAGAGTGATCCGCCTGTTTACAGCCTCCCAAGAGCTGGGATCACAGGCATGTGCCACCACGCCCAGTCTCAATTGCTGTTTCAGTGCACCCCGGGGATGGGGCCAGCATGACAGGGCCAGGGATTGAATCCCTGGCCCCTATGCCTGCTTGCAGGTGCTTTAATCTGCTGAGCTATTTGGCTCGCCCTGTCAAGAGGGTTCTTGATAAATCTCTCAGGCTGAGCTCAAACTTGCAATTCTCCTGTCTCAGCCTCCCAGAATGCTGGGATCTCAGGTGTCCACCACTACATCCATTTAATAAACAATACATTGCTTGTCATCATTATTGGCTTAAGTATGTGAAACTTGAAGACACTCCTATGAGGACAGAACACAGAGACATGTACACCAGTGTCCATAAGTGACTCTGGGTATGTCAGTCACTTTGCACTTTTCTTTGTGGCTTTTTTGTTTTACAATGCAAAGAAATCATATTACTCATTTAATGAGAAGCAGGGGTATGTTGGAAAGAGCTCTCCACCCCGAGCTTCAGGGTGGCCATTCAGGGGCTAGGCTACCTCATGGCTGTGAGCACTGGGCCCTCTCACAATGCAACAAAAAGACAGAGCTGTTCTTTCACAGCTGTGCTGCTCTAGGACAGCTCCTCAACTTACAGATTGGCTGTGCTTTCCCGAAACTGTGAGAAGGGGATCCCTTCAAGGGCTGCCCACATGTCCTCTGGGTGGTTCACTGGCTCATTCTTGGCAGGGGTCAGCTGCATGCAGTAGTGCAGGACTGGCAGGGTGCCCAGCCACTGGTGGATCCTGTGTTCCGTGCACAATTGGTACAGGTTCACCAGGCACCATTGCCAGCTAGGAGGAAACCAAGACACCACATATCAGACATGTCTGTCGTTGATGCCCCAAAGTGACTGCTACCTGTAGAGGGAAGAAGAGCACCCAGCATGTCTGGGTGGCATTACCAGCCCAGGAGACACAGGGTGCAGGGAGGCACAGGACACAGGGAGGCACAGGATGCTGGGCCCCACCCTGGTGCTGGTATTTGCTAAATCCTCACAACAGACTCCATAGGAGTCATTTCTACCACACTGGGTGGCAGAAGGACCAAGGCGTGTAGATCCTGGCTAAGGATCCATGCAGGGCCCTCAGGGTAGGTGGAAGCAGAGCAGGGGTTTGAGCCCACATTGTCTGGCAATAGTGGATCTAAATACAAAAAAAAGCAGCTGTGTAAATGCAAGGAGCAAGGTTCTAAGCAGTGTACAGGCCCGGCCCAGGTTCCAGTCATGTAGCATCAATGTATCTTACAAACATACATACCTATCCTGTATGCTTTCTCACCATGGTTTCTCTTCTTTTACAAAAAGTATAGTGACTCCCTGGAGCTTGGGACATATGAAGCAGCAGCCAGATGCCCCATAAGAACTATGCAGGGAGGATGCCTGGTGAACTTGGAAGTTCACAGCTATAGGCAACACTTGAAAAGCCCTGGTCCTGGTCCCCCTACCAAGCAAAAGGCCATGGTCTTATTACCAAGCCCTACAAGGCCCAGCAGTGACCTCATGCTTCCTGATGAGGCAGAGCAAGGGGTGCAGATCTTGACGTCCCCAGAGGCCCCAGGTCAGTGCCTCCAAGCAAGCAAGGAACCAGAGCATCAAGACGTACAGACATAGTGCATTTAGTTTATTTATGTGTTTTGGTAGAAGGGTTTTCAATACGTTGTTCAGACTGGCCTCAAACTCTGGGCTCAACGGATCCTTCTGCTGCAGGCCCTGGACCTGGCTTCATGAAGCTGTATAAAATCTGAGGCGATAGGGCCGGCCAGATAGCTCAGAGGATTAAAATGTCTGTTTAGACAAACACAGGGACTAGGGTTCGACCTCTGTCTTGCCATGCCAGGGGCCCTGCCTCTGGGGTACACTGAGACAGTGATTGAGACTAGGCGTGGTGGTGTGCACCTATAATCCCAGCACTTAGGTGGCAGAAAACAGGAGAATCACTACAAGTCTGATCTGTGTATCAATATCCTGTAGATCCTGTACTAAATATATTTAAAAAAAGACAGAAAGAAAAAAAAAAAAAAACTGAGGGGACAGCTCAGCAATCTAAGTGCCTGCCTGGCAGGTGAAAGGACCAGTGTTCAATCCCCAGTACCATGTGCTATGCTGGCCCCAAAACCCAGAATGGTGGCACACGCCTGGAATCCCAGCACTGGGGAGGCTGAGACAGGAGGATCAGTACAAGTCTGAGCTGTGTAGTGAGACCTGGTACCAGCAAACAAAACAAAACGCAGCATATTCAGAAAACAAAGAGGCTAGGCTGTCTCTACAGCAGAGCACTTGCCTGGATGCATGTGGCCCTAGAATTGAATCCCAGTACCACCACAGGGGGTGGTGGGGGGGGGCATAGAACATAGTAGCATGAATTATTTTGCACATGCCAGGACAGACTGAAATGACAAGAGGGTGTGGCAGAATGACAGGCAGCTTTCCTTTCCTCTCCATGTCCTTGAACCATTCCATGACAAGGGCTTGTCTTGGTAGTCAAATAACCACAAAAACAAATAGCTATAAACCTCTTGACAACAGACAAAGGTACCTCTTAACTGTAATGTGAAAGTAGTCTAGATCGCTGTGTAGGGCATCTGGTGAACTGGCACTGGGGACCAGGAGGCAGCTCAGGGAGGAGATGTCAGATTTGGATAAGGAAATGTGAATTTTGTTCACTATGAAAAGAATAATCAGGCCCATCTGCAGTTTGCTCTTCACTGGCAAGTCTTTAGGCAGGGTGTCCCCACTGTTGACTTCCAGAAATGGGGCCATCTGCTTCTTCAAATGCTCCCACAGCTGTTCCTTCACCTGAGCCCAGGAGACAAAGACCACATGTGAGCCACACAGTGCCTGCCCCAGACACGGGACAACAGGTAGGCAGTGGATGGAGGCACTGTAGGCACAGAGAACTTAGGGGAGTCCCCAGTCCAGCCCAGCCCAGCTTACTCCCACTACCCCAAGAAGCCAGCCTGCCCCTCTGAGCCTGGACTCAAATGCTTGCAAGGATCCAAACACAGGGACAACTCCAGGTCACCTGGGCTCACATATTCTTTCCCTCTCTGCTCCAGACCAGGTAAGAACTGGACACCAAGGTGGGCAGGAATCAGGAGGAGAGAATAGAGGAGGGAGAGAAGTCCCGTGAGGTGACAGAAAGGAAAAAGGGACACAACAGATTTCCTGCTTCCATCTGTGCCTAGGTACTTGATCAAGATTCACCTGGCCTCTAGCAGGTGGAGGTGGGAGGGTGGAGGGAATGGTACATTGCCCACAGCAGGCCTGCTATGGACAAGGAAGCCCTACCTCCTTCTCTGTGTACTGCAGATCACTCCATATCTCTTTCTTTCCTTCATAAACGACAGGCTCACGGGCAACAGAGTAGAACTGCTGGAACTGTATGAAAAAGTTCTTTAGGTTGATGAGGCTCCAGGTCTGCAGGATGCCGAAGATGCGGTCCAGCATGATTGCAGCCGCCTTGTGCTTCCCGGCCACCAGGTCCTTCCTCAGCCCGTCATTGAATAAATCCTTGGTTTTCTGCCACACCCCAGGTTTCATGCAGATGATGTCATCATACTGGTGCCATTCTAGGATGACAGCAAGAACAGTGTCACACTCAGATCATGAAAGCCCATGAACTCAAGCCCTTCCTGGGTGGCAGTAAGTAGTGGCAGTAGGGGGTGGCCAGAAAAGGGAAGAGGAAGGAAACTCAGAAGACTGATAAACTGAGGCACCACACTGCACTCCATAGTCACCCCTGACAAGCTCTTGTGTGCAGAGATGTCTCAGATAGCACATTGGGATAAGCCTTAAACTCAAATCATAAAGCTGTGTAACCACATAGCTCCACAAATTCGGTACACATGCCCCATAAAATGTGATGATGTGCAGGCAACAGCTTGTATCACGATGTCCCCACAGTGCCCCAGCACCAAGCACCATTCTGATAATGACTGACATGCTGCAGGTACTATTTCCTCCATGTGTACTGGAAACTGTGACATTTCCCCATGACAGTGTAGCTTCCACTACAGCACGGAGCCATGGGCGGGTGTGTGCTATGGGGTGAGGGCTAAACTCATGGCTATTCTGAGGACTGGTTGCATTCAAGTCCAGCTCAGGTACTTAGGAGTCTATTCCCAAAATAATTTTTTAAAAAAGGGATGGAAATGTAGCTTAGTACAAAGGTCCTATGTCAAGTCAAATTGATTTGAGAGCAGGAGCCAGATGCCTCTACACAGCCAAAGATACATCTCTAAAGCCTGTTTTATGAAGCATTGAGGCAGGGGCAGGTGGAGCCAAGGCAGAGCCAAGAGGACCAGGAGCGTGGTTAGGATGTAGCAGACTCACCTCCCTCAACCACCAGGTGGGACGGTATGTACAGACAGCGGTTGACATATTCACCTTTCTTCTGCTTCTTGTAGATGAATTCATATTCCACAGAGCCCGGGGTTTTGACAATGACATACTTGTATGGGAAGGAACAGTTCATGTTCTGCTTGGGAATGACCACGCTGCCCTCGATGAGACACCCAGTCTCCTGTAAGTCCCTGTGAATGAATGGGATACTGGGCAGTTATCCGAAAGTCACGTTAGGCATGGTGACACATGACTGGAATCCCAGCTCTTGGGAAGCTGAGGTCAGAGGATCGTCCCAAGTGCAAGGCCAGCCTGAATATATCGCAAACAATAACACAACAAAATGACACATGTGGGAATGACATCTCTTCTCTTGCCACCATGAGGGACAGAGCCCAGACCCAAGGATGCCAACACACAGCACATATCTAGAACAGGCTAGTGACTGGCCAGACCTAGAGGAAGAGCCAGTGTAACAAAGGAGGATTTGTTTGAAATACTCATTTCCTGGAAGTTTAAGAATATCATCCATTGAGGCTAGGGATACAGCTCAGTGGCATAAGCACCTGC
>PVKN010012532.1:0-20694 GCA_004027915.1 Capromys pilorides
CCATCTCAATATGACATCATCAACTCTACCTTGGAAATTAGAGGCTGTGAGGTAAGACCATTTCTCCCTCCTAACCCACACACAGTGTTATGAGATTACCCGAATGACTTTGGGCATATTGCTGAAGAATCAGCATGGAAACCCTCTTTCTAATTTTTTTGTTGTTGTTATTACCAGGAGCCAAACTCAGAACCCTGTACCTGGCACTGTGCCACTGAGCTGTATCCCCAGCCCACTCCTGATCTTTCATATTGAACCATAGAACTGTTGCTATACCAGAGAGATAGTAACAACTTGTGCTCCACAAGATGATTTGACCAAAAGCCAATTGTAACATATTGCTCTGTGATGTGAAGGTCTCCAGACCTGGCTAGGGCCATGGATCACCCTGCTTTAAGATCTCATGGCTTGGTACTTTATCCCCACCAGTAGCCTTTCCTTCATTGTGCCTTACCTCTTGGAATGCATCCTGCATTCATGCTCCTGTATTTTCTACATGCTGATTCTTCAATCTTTAAGCTTTCTTCCTATCCCCTTATCTCCTCAAAGAAAAATTTAAGTAAGATACTGCACCCTACTGGTGCTATATCTTTTCACATATATCCTTTCTTTGTTCTAGTATTCATTTAGTGTTAATTTATTAACCTAGCTCATTAAGAGGCATTTTGGGTCAACAAGATACATTTAGAATAGAAACTACATAAAATTGATAAAAATGATTTGAATAAATATGAGTATATAAATTTAAAGTCATCCTAAATATTTGAGTATTTGTTTTGTTTTTGCTTTTTGAGACAAGAGTCTTATTATGTAGCTCATGCTGGTCCTGAACTCACTGTGTAGCCTAGGCTGGCTTCAAACTCACAATAATCCCCCTGCTTCAGCCTCCTGAGTGCTGGAATTACAGGCATGCACCACCATGCTCAGCTCTTGAGTTTATATAATATATTTGGAAAGTCTACAATTTGAATTAATACTTCTCTATTTCTGCTCTAATGTAGTCTTTCTAAATATCAGCTTTGATACAGCTTACTCTGAGCCAAGCACCATAACAAGTATTATATATACTTAGTTAAATCCTTAAAGCTACTTTTAATGTTCTCAACTTATTTTTAAAATAAGAGAGTACACTTTTTTCTACTTATTTAATTGATATGGATTTTACATATTCCATGTAACATAATGGTTTTTACAAGAACTCAGGACCTTGTACTTGCCAGGCAGGTGTAGTATTTCTATTTTTCTTATCTCACTACTGTTTCTATTTGCTCCAGTAAACTTACCTGGTAGCATTTCTCTTAATTCCAATGCCCTCTTTTCCTTCAGTTTCATTGAGAGCCTCAGTGCTTAGAATTACAGACAGAGATTGGATCCCTGGTTCTGTCCAGATCACTTGGAAGGAATATCCCCACCTGGTGGATTTTCAACTGAAATGAAATAAGATGACACAGAAGTGCAGAGAAGATGAATGGCTTAAGCTGATGGGCAGGATTTGGAATTGGGTTTTGCTTTCTTTGGGCACCACAGTGTCATTTTTCTTCGTCTTATCGTGTCTCTACTGATTCTATCTAGGGATGTCTTTTAATATGAAAAATTGAACAACAGCTTCACAAGAAGTCTCCCCCAAAATACTCACTCGCGTGGTCCTGACTTGTCCTTGGTGCACATTACCCTCCCCCACACAGTGCAATTGTTATTCAAACAGCTCCATCATGTTCTGGAGATCCACTCTGGACTAATGGGAATAAAAAGCAGGTTTAAAAGAACAACAACAACAGCAACAACCATAAGACATGTCATGCTGTTCCCTGGGGTTTGAATCAGTTGGTTTTTTTCTTTGAAGAGTTTAGTAAGGGTACCTCCTAAGTTTTCAAAATTTTTCTCTTAAGCTATAAATCAGAAGATTGCAGTATCTTTTTGCTAGGATTGCAAATTGAGCACAGATAAGATTTCAGCATATACACATAGCAGCCAAAGGCTAAAGAAGACCAAAAGCACCAATACTAATTCTGAAAACCCAATAAAATCCAAAGAAGATGCTAATTATTTTGTAGACATTAAATGGTAGCATGATAATGTGAAGTTACAAAATAAACATGAAAACACCAAACCCCCTCATTCCTTTCCCTGGCTCAGTAGCCCAACTCTGGCTGTCTCCACTCAAGTAGGGCTGAGCTGATACAGCCTGTCTGACCACCAGAGTTATAGGTGGACCTGTACAAAAGGTCTACACATCCTGACTTCTCCTTGGTGCACATAACAATAGGTATGTGGTCATACAGTAGGGATGTATACCCAACATACATACAGACTCTGAGGCTTATCTAGGATAATCTGTACTTATGAAATCTCCACTTATAGATCATACTGCCAGCAAAATACAGCAAAAGCTGAAGCAACTTCTCTCTGTTAAAGCTGAGAGAGCTCCTGTTTATCTTACCATGTCTGCAGTGATTTTTGTGAGTTGGTCATAGCCATTTTTCTTGTAGGGTATACACTTTGCTTGAAAAATCTGTCCAGTTCTTGAATCCCCACCCCTCACCCCAGTCAAATTAGGAGAACCTAATTCTCCTATCAGAGCAAAAAATGTAGGCTGAACCTGAAAGCTGAGCTCTTGGAAGCTGCAGCCTGCAGCCAAAAAGTCCTTGCTGCCCATAAAGACCTCTTTGAACCTAGTCTGTACCTGGTTTCACTGGTATTGCAGCAGACTCATGGTGTTACTTTTCCAGAAGGTCTCTGAACATGCTATTGTCCTAAACCCCACCTGTTCATAGTGAGGATACTCTAAGAAATGAAAGACTTGATAGCAAGTCATTCAACAAAGGCGTGAAAGTCGGCAGAGACCTTTGTCACTGTATGGTGCAGTTTTCAGTCCAACGCTAACAAATAGTCCATCTTATCCATGGAGACAGGATGCAGAGATCCATAACACCAAAAATTACTCAATTTCAGATGAGTTATATGTTGGTTAGCAAGCTGAGTCCTGTAAGTACTCAAGTAGGAGGATCAATTCAATCTTGGAAGCTACAGTTTCCCAAAGGCAATTCTTAAAAGTTTTTTCCAGACAGAAGGAGAAGAAAAAGAATGGAGGCATGAAAGAATATGTCACATTCATAGCCTTGCAGAAAGTTTAATATTCTTAGCTTTTGTTTTGTGAGGAGAGGCAGATAAAAATATAGCTGAAGATAGGGATATATCCAAGGGTTAGATATACCTGTGTAATGAAAATTATTTTTAATTAATTAATTAATTATTTGGCACAGGGTCTCACTACGCAACTCAGACTTGTGCCACCACTCCTGGTCTCAGGGGCCAACTCTGCATAGGGCTGGCATGAGAAGGGCTGGCCATTATATGCAGTACCTGGAGTTGAACCTGGGTTCTTGCACTTGCCAGACAGGCACTTAGACTGCCAAGCTATCTCCCCAGCCCAAAAATTATTTTTAAAAACTGAGCATGGTGGCACACATTTGTAATCCTGGGAATCTAAGTGGCTAAAGGCAAGAAGTTCACAAGTTCAAGCCTAACCTGGGTTATATAGTGTCTTAGCATGAAAAAAGAAGTGAGGATATAACTTAATGCAAAGGCTTTGGGTTCAATACCAAATATTGCAAAAGTATAAACAGATAAAATATATGAAATGGAAGATTTGATGCTTATATACACTAACTATATTATGTGTTTTATAAGTGGCCCAAGATAAGTTCTCTTTACTCAATGTGGCCTAGGCAGTGTGGCTCATCGGACTAAAGAGCAAGGGCATGCATTTTTGTACATGGGCCACTGGGAAGCTATCAAACAGTTTCTGGACAAGAAATAGCATCAGTTCCTGGATCAAGTCTACTGCATAAATTAATTCAAGTAATTCTCACAATAGTTCTGTGGGAAGAGTATTATCTCAATTGTCAGATGAGGATGATAATTTAATGTTTCATAGCTAACAAA
The DNA here is from genome assembly GCA_004027915.1 of Capromys pilorides. NCBI lineage: Eukaryota > Metazoa > Chordata > Mammalia > Rodentia > Capromyidae > Capromys > Capromys pilorides. The sequence goes on from PVKN010012532.1 coordinate 3,946, forward strand.
CATCAGATACTTTAAATTTTTGGTATAGCCTTTACAAATATCCCAATGTTCTGAAAGGATTTTGATTTGGTTTAGGACTTAGAGGTTTTCTTTCTTTTTTCCTTTTTGTTTTGTTTTGGCTTGGTTTAGGGTTTGCTTTTATTTTCAGTTTTATTGAATCTCCATCTCTATCTAAGCAAGCTTGAAAAAAGCAAGTGGTAAATAACCTAGCCCCACACTTTGTATGTTGACTGTAAGAGTAGTAAGAGGTAGTGGGAAGAACAGGAGGAATCTTTAATGCTTGGAAATGGCTAGAGGCAGGCATGGGATTGAAGTTGCAAAATGAAACCAACTTAAGAACACTCAGAGGCAAGAAAGCTAAATGCCTCCCAGTGGCCCTAATGCTTGACCTGCTCAGATTGAACCACAGTCTCACACATCTCTCCCTCTCCTAGCCAAATCCTGGAGAAGAAGAAATGCCTTTCTTTTCAGTTTTCCTCTTTTTCTCATGGTTTCTCTAATGACCTAGAAAGAAAGGCAGGGTGGAACATTATCTGTATTTTCCTGTGTATACTACCAGAGTGTTTCTAGCCATCATGGAAGCAAGAGTCTTCTCTACATTATGAAAAGGTTTAAAGGGCTTGATCCTTGTTTTTTATATGCTAACTGGGAAACAATGGAATCTGGGAATGATCATCCCAAGCATGGTTTATATTCCTCCTGCTGTAAAAGTCTATTATTCATGGGCTGGGGATGCAGCTCAGCAGTGCAGAGCGAATCTAGCAAGTGAAAGGCCTTGTTTGAGTTCCTGGTACCAAAGAAAGAAAAAAAGAAGAAAAGACCAAAAAGGAGTCTATGATTCGTATTAGGGTTTAAGAAGGTATTCTATTTACTGGCTTTTTTTCTGAAACAAAATGCCAATTTTCCTCTAGTCATGTGGGCTATGGCCAAGTTAATGTGCTCATAAAGGCAACAGAGAACAAATTTACAATCAAATACTAACCTCACTTCATATCATTTGTGGGTGTTTCATAAAAAATATTCAGTCATGGAAAATATTAAGATTCCAAAATGATGAAATTTGTTTACAAATACAGTTTTTATCCAAATTCCAATATCCTCCTTAGTCAAAGCAGAACTGAAAATTTGAGAGTGTTTGTAAACATCATGTCTTCCCACTGAAATAAAACATCTCTAGTCTAATTGCTTCTCAGTTGTTGGCTAAGATCAGGTGTAGCACCTAATCTTTGTACTCAGACACTGCAGATGTGTTCCCTGAGAGACAGCAATGCTCATTTGCCCTGGTCCAAACATCATGCAGCCTAACCCTGCAAGTGGACCAGTATAACAAGGGTTTTTGTTTGGTTGACTTGGTTTGATATCTCTGTGTGTGTGTGTGTGTGTGTGTGTGTGTGTGTGTGTCTGTGTCTGTGTCTGTGTCTGTGTGTCTGTGTGTGTCTGTAAGAGAAAAAGAGTGTTTTCCATCTAACTCTGTCCAAATCTATCAAGAAACATTTTTATGTATCTTGTTCACGGTATTTATTTTATATGAAGATGTATTAAATATAAATAATTAAAATATAGCTACTGTGTTTGAGCTTTAAATTACAGCTCTTTTGTCTCATCAATGGATTTGAATGATTTTTCACTGATGAACTATTTCTGGTCTACTTATTTCTAAGACATTACACTTAACTAAGTCTGTGCCAAGTCGGTATCTATTTAATTCATCTAGGGATAAAAAGCTTTTCATTTTCATCCCAAGATCTTATGCACTCTTCAAATCCTGTTCTGCTGCCAAAGTTAACCTCCCGGAGTTTATTTTTAAAATGTGAGTTTCTACATAATGACAACAGAAAGTACAGCATGACAAAGAGAGGAGTGCCTGCCTCTCCAGGCTGTTATCAAAACTCTCTGGTCCCAAAGGCATCTGGAATCAGCATGCTGTTGGCCCACTGGAGATTTTGTGCATGTTATGTGTGCAAGTTACATGAAAGAAGTGTGAAGTTGGAGAATGCACACTGAAATTAAGAGATGGAGTGAAAATGCACCCTACAAAATATCCCGTCATTGGAAGAGGCAGCATACGTTCCCCCACCACACTAACTGAAAATGTGTAAGGGAAAGGATCTCAGCACTGGAAAGCATTAGGTTTTTAGAAGTGAAGTTAAACTGATAAATTAGACCTCATTTATTGAACAGCAGTTAGAGCGGATTGCCTAGGGAGTCATTTGACACCTTTGAAGACCCTGCTAACTTAATTGGTGATAGTTTGGGAGCTGAAGGAAACATTTAAGCTGGGAGCAGCAGGACACTGTGCCGCATGAAAATGGAGAAGACAAGCGTGCTCTCTGACAAGGGGAGTCATATATAGATTTTTGTGTCCATTGTTTTCGCTTATTTGTGTGTGTGCTTTACTCAGTCAATCAAATATAATTGACACCACTGGGTTCTGTTGTTTTTTAGATGACAGGAGCTAATGCAAGGGAAAAAGCTGGAAGTAAACTTCCTCCTGGAAGGCTGTGGAAAGGTTTTTCCACAGAGCCCGTGACATTTTTTGCTCAATTGTATTAATTGATGTAGTGACAGGCACTTGAGAAGATGATGGATACTGATCACCACAGCCTTTTAAGGTTGGCTTATATTTTGCCATTAGCACAAGCGCTTGTTTGGGCAAAAAGGGACATAAGCAGATAGAACAAAAGGAGAAATAACAAAGCAGCTTTTCTGCACAGCCTGGGGGCAGAGAAGCAAAGGCATTTGGTCAAAGAGGAACTCCCAGCAATAAACTCCTGTGACCTGCGATCTCCAAGGAGGCCCTGCCCCAGATTCGTACTCATTTGCTCAGAGTGACGCATGATTCTAAGAGCTTTCATGAAGTCCTAAGTCTTAAGTACCAGGGCAGAAAACTGGGGAAAAACCTATCAGCACTAGAGTATACTGGAACTAATAACCCAACTCTTCAGACTAAGTGAGCTATAGGTCTTAGAATGGTCATCGCCCATGGTGACAATGGTAGCGATGCATCAGAGTAGGCCACATGGCTCAGCAGGACAGTGCTGGGCTGAAATCACTGACTGCTCAAGAGAAATCTACCCCAAAGAACTTGACTACTCAAAGGAGAGGGTGCCGAGGAAGGAGCCTGTATTTGTCTGTGGAAGTCTGCCTTGAAGTGCAGGAACATAATTTGCAGTTCATTTGAGTTACATAGTATCATCCAAACCACCTTGTTTTTTCTTTGGGTCATTTCTGGGGCTTAAATGACCTTGAGCTGTCTGAACTCACCCGAAATTCACAGTGGAAATGTGTTTTCAATCAAAAAGAAAAACTCTAATGATTGAAGTGCTTAACATCATTGATTTATGAAGATCTTTCTTTTTCTAACATCAAATGTTTTCTGTAACTTGTGTTGTTTGGCATTTAAATCTCAAATTGTATCATTTAGTATTATGAAATGGAGAGGAAGAACTGAGACAGAGATAAAGGAAAGCTTTCCATTTTCCAAATCCTTCAAAGTAGCACAGTTCAAGGAAGGTGAGAGCACAAACTTCACTTTTGTTCCACAGATATTTCAAGAAAGCTTTTGATAAGCCTCATCAAGAAGAATTTCCACAATGTATCCTGAGCAAAAATAAAATACAATTTTCCATAAATCCAGATATGTTTCTCATTTGTCAGAAATCAGTGACTGACTTGGAAAATTGATGAGAAAAATCTCTGAAAGATCTAATGTGAGTTGAACCTCATGTACTTTCTCACAGAAAACCCTTGAATTAATTTATTCACCGCATATTTATTGAGTGCTTGCTGTGTGCTGAATCCAGGTGATGTCACAAGACCAAAAAAAATAGAGCTCTCTGCTCTTGTTGATTCATTCTAACAGAAGAGCACAATATTAGTCAAACCATAAACCCAGATAAATTTAAACCTGAAAGTATGTTAAGTGCTCTAAGTAAGAGGTAGCAGTAATGTTACTGAAAGAACTTATAACTGAGAATCTTTACCCTAGCTGTAGGTGCAAAGAAAGTTTGGCGGGGAAAGGTCTATAGGGTGTTCAGGGTCTCAGTACTAGATCGGACTTGTAGTGATCCACCTGTTTATAGCCTTCCAATGCTGGGATTACAGGTGCACACCCTCATGCCCAGTCTCAATTGCTATCTCTACATGCCCCCTGGGGCTGGGCCCACATGGCAGGTCTGAGGATTGAAATCCCTTCCCGTGTGCCTGTTCGCAGGTGCTTTAATCCACTGAGCTATTTGCCCAGCCTAAGAAAACAATTATTAAGCTAAGATTTAAAATCCAAAACTGAGTTACTAATGGGAAGTAGAAAGGCAGGGAGGAAGGCAAGCAATTGAAGCCACACCCACATGAGAGACAAGAGCGAGTCTAGGAGTTCAGGTGAGCTGGAGTCATGAAACACAGAGGAAACTGGGGAGTGCTGGAGGGATGAAACTATAAGCAGGATGGCCCAGGCTAGAGCAAACCAGCGCAAAAGTGTTTTAAGAGGGCCATGTGATTATGTTTTCCTTGATAACCTTTGCCATGTTTGCCTTTGAGATTTCACGCTGCTGTCAAGTAGTGCCAAACGTCTAGAGGCTACCATTCTCACAGGTGCCTAAAATCACTGCCACAACAAGAGGCAAAGGAGAACAAAAGAACGAGTTGGATGGCATAGGCTATTGGTGTCTAGGAAAATTCCAGACGGCGCTTCTAGCAGCTCTTCCTGCTTATACTTCTAGCCAACGAATCCTTAGTATGGGAATATATCATTCACTGCATTAATATAAACTTACAAAAAGATTCAGCTTAGACAATAAAGACATTTGGCAGGATGATGGGATTATACCCCAGTGTCATCAGCACCTTCTTAGGATGTATTTCTAGTATGATTAGAGAACGAAATACTTTCTGTTTCTAAAAAAATATAAGAAGCCGGGCTCCTGGAATTCTTGATGAGGTGCTACTGGGGCTGATCTGTCAGCAGAGAACAAACCTCCTCATCCCAGACCGCTGGCAGCTTAGACAAGTGCAGCGACAGGTGCGGAGCAGGCACATGGGCACCAGCGTCTTTCAGAAGCTTCTTGCTAGCATGGGAGCCTTTTGCTCATGTCTACCTCTGAAATCCTGAAAATGATAGCATAAAAGCATCATGTCATCTGTGACTTAGAACCAGGTGCAAAACAATAATCTTCCTGGAATAGGTGAGTCTGGCATAAAGCCATGGCCACCCTGGACAGACAGCACAGTGTCCCAGCCCAGAGTGGCATCCTCTGCAACCCTGGAAGGTACTGTTTTATGTTTGCTTATTTGTTTGTTTACTTGCTGGTTTGTTTGGGTTGGAGATTGAGACTGGGTGTGGTGATGCACACCTGTAATCCCAGCAGTGGCGAGGCTGAAAATAGGAGGATCACTATGAGTCAAATCTATGTAATGAGATGCTATAGGTCCTGTACCAAAAAGAAGAAGAAGAAGAAGAAGAAGAAGAAGAAGAAGAAGAAGAAGAAGAAGAAGAAGAAGAAGAAGAAGAAGAAGAGAAAGAAGAAGAAACTGCTGATTACCATGAACGAAGGAGACTCTGCAGTAGGAAATGAGAGAGGCAGGGAGGGGACAGATCAAACTTAACTTTATTAGTCAGGGGAAGGGAACTGAATTTCATTTTTTACATACAAGTGCGTATTTGGAGAAATGTCTGTTTTTTTTTTAAGAGAGAAATGACTTAACTTTGAACTTTCAGAATATCACACACTTAAAAGTCTTGTTTTGTCTCTCGCATATCTTCAACTGCTTTCCCATTCTGAAGAAATTTCCTCCTCTACTTAACCATATTCAGTTCACTTCCATCTCCTAAGAAAACAATTCTTTGATGTCCCCTGGCACCTCAGCCAGTCCCCTCACAGCAGCCCTTACTGTCTCACTCAGCCCAATATCCACACCCTCCCATGACCACCTCCTGCCCAGTCCTTGTGGAAGTCACCACTGCAAGTGGTGCTCAGGGATGACCTCCTTCACCCCATCCTACTTGGCCTCCTTCAAGGTCCTACTGAGGTCCCTTCCTGTGCCTTCCAGGACTGACTCCTGTGAATTGTGTCCCAACTTTTGTCCCAGCTCTTCTCTGGCTGCTGCTTCTGGTCCCTCGTGTGTCAGTCTGCCTAGCTTTTTTTTCACCCACACACTCTCACACAGAAGTTTCTATTCACACTCTGTTCCCTAAACTACAGCCTCCATCCCCATCTACATTTTGCTGTCTTGAAAAACCCAAATTTCTAGCATATCTCCTCAGGGCTCTGTTTATGTTTGGTTGTCACAAAGGCTCTTAAATCCCAACTGTCACAAATTGTCTTTCCGTTATTTCTCAAAATATTACCTTTTTGTGTTTTCAATCTCAGTTGTCATGTAGCAAACTTTTTTTCTTTTGCTATTCTTTATAATCAAAATTATCAATGTAGTTCCCCAACAGTGAAACCAGTATTCCCAGCCACGGATATATCTGACTTAAAGATGGTCTAGTCACTCTCTGGCTGCTGACACTCACAACTTACCAGACCAGAAGTTGATTTTGGCCTCAGTTTCCCTCAGTCAAGGAGCAGAAAGAAAAAAGAAGACCTGGGGAGAGGAATGCATCCCTCCAGGTCATTCCCAGTGACTCATCTGATCTGACTCCACCTCAGCACAGTCAGCTCTAGCACCCCGTGGCTCAATTAATTTCCAAAAGCCCCACCTCTCATACACAAGGCTTTGTGGATTAATATTGCTGGCATTACCTCCTCCAATTCTCCTCATTGCAGCTAGTGGATTTTCTCTAAACCCAAAGCTTCACTGGTTCTCCATCATGCTCATAATCAAGCACACAATGTTTACTGTATACCTAGGTTTTGCTCCTGAGCATCTTGTTCCACATTGTATATCCATCCCAGCCACAGTAATTATTTTTGGACTTAGTAACATGAGCTCTTCTAGACCTTTTCTAAAATGGCACGCACTAGTGAACACAGAATAATGGGGTCTGTTTTGCTATACTGGTACAGGAGAACACTGTACTTAGATTCTTTGATCCCCATTACACCTCTCCCTTTTCTCAGCCTTTCTCCCCAACTCCTTCTTGGTCTGTAAAACTCTACCTTTCAGTTTATCTGTCAGCTCTCCTTCTTTAACTAAATTGTAATTTATTTCTAGATTGCTCCAATAAGAGAAATTATCCTCTGTTTAGCTGAGACTAACTTATTTTCCTTAACACTATGGTCTTCAATTCCATTTATGTTCTTACGAAAATATGATCTTGCTCTTCTTTCTGACTAAATAATACTACATTGTGCTTAGTCACCATATTTTCTTCATGCATTCATCTGTTGATGGGTATCCCAGTTGTTTCCACAGGTGAGCAATTGAAGATTATGCTGCCGTGTGAGTACATAGGCATCATTACAGCTTGCTGTGCTTAATTCTGTCAGGAATATATTGAGGAGTTCTATAGCTGAATCAAATAATACAGTTATGGCATTTTGCATAATCTCCATCTTTATTTCCACAGTAGTTGTACTAGTAAATCTGCACCTCTGTATACATTCTTTCCGTTCTTTGAACTTTCTCTCCTGTACGTCTTTGTCTCTGCAGCTGTCTATTATTCAGGTCTAAGTCTAGAGGTTGCTTCCTGGATGCCATGTGTTCACTGGGTACTCTTACAATATTTACTCTTATGGCTCCTCTTAAGGCTGTTTATCAAAAGAAGATGGAAATAGAATCACCCTGACTTGGTTGTTATATATTGTATACATGCATCAAACTCTCCTACTCTACCCTACAAATATCAACAACTACTGTGCCGATTAAAAATAAATTTTAAAAGATCATGTATCAAACTGAGTTATAGATTAGGAGGCTTATTCTCCATTAAAGTTTAAATTCTAGAACACACCTTGTTCATTCCCTTCATGTCTCTTAACTTTCAATTAGCAGAATTTAAGATAGATATAGATATAGATACAGATATAGATATAGATGTATTTTGGCTCATAAATAAATTTTTCGTGATTCTGGTACAAACAAAATTGGATGAAAACTCAGTCACATTTAATGGGTAATGGTTCACTATCACCACTTCTATTCAACATAGTTTTGGAAAAGTTAGCCAAAGCAGTTAGACAAAAGAGAGAAATGAAAAAAATAATGATTAAAAAGGAAGTGAAATTATCATTTTTCACAGATGACATGATACTTTAATAAAAGACCTCAAAACTTCCACCCAAAAACTTCTAGATTTAATAACCAAATTCAGTAGCATAGTGGGATACAAAGTCACACTCAAAGGCCTGGGCTGGGACGATAACTCAGAGGTCTAAGCGCCTGCCTGGAAAGTGCAAGGTCCTGGGTTTGTCCCCTGATACCACATGCCGTGCTGGCCACCGAAACCTGGAGAGGTGATAATGCCAGCACTGGGAAGGCTGAGAAAGGAGGATCACTATGAGCAATGCCCTATACCAAATAAATAAGTCAATAAAATTTTTTTAAAAATTCTATAAATCAATAGCATTCTGCACCAAACAATAAACACACTAAGGGAAAAATTAGGAAAACCACACTTTCCACAATAACATTCAAAAAAAGACTACTTAGGAATCAATCTAATAAAAGAAGTATTAGTTCTATATAGTGAAAATCACAGTACTCTGCAAAAAGAGATTGAAGAGGATTTCAGAAAATGGAAAGATACACCTTGCTTGTGGATATGAAGAGCCAACATGGTGAAAATGGCTGTACTCCCAGAATTGTTACACAGATTCAATGCAGTCCTAATTAAAATACCATATGTATATATCACAAACCTAGAGAAAACATTCCTAAAATTTATCTAGAACCAGAAGAGACCTAGAATAGCAAAATCAATCCTGGGCAACAAAGAAAAGCCAGAAGGCATCCGAATGTCAGACTGGAACATATACTACAAGTCAGCATGGTACTGGCAAAACAACAGACCTGAGTATCAGTGCAACAGATTAGAAGATGCAGACATAACCACAAATGCACTCAGCCACCTTATCTTTGACAATGGGGTCAAATGCACTCACTAGAAGGGTAGATAGCCTCTTTAATAAATGGTGCTGGAAAAATTGGCTTTTCTACATTCAAAAGGCTAAAATTAGTTCACGTCTATCAGAGTTCACTAAAGTTAAAATGAGCCAAAGATTAAAACATAAACCCTAACCCTAAGTGCCTACCTAGCAAGTGCCAGGTCCTGGGTTCGATCTCCAGCTAAAAAGAAAAAAAAAAAAAACCATAAACCCTAAATCTACTGGAGGAGAAAGTAAGTAGGAGTCTAAAAGACATGGGGTAGGCAGGGAATTCATGAACAAAAATCAAACTGTATTTTGGTTCAACCCAAATTCCTATCAACTGAGGAATGGATAAAAAAGATGTGGCATTTTTATACAATGGAGCTAAGCTATAAAATACAAGCAAAATTCATGAACAAAACCAAATTCTTCAAAGAATCAACAATTATTATATCATGGTTTTGAAAAGTTTCTGCTCATCAAAAGAAATTACCAACAGAGTAAAAAGAAAACCCATGAACTGGGAACAAAATTGTATCTGACTGTCCCTCAGACAAAAGAATCCTATCTACAACACATAAAGAATTAAAAAAAATTGGGCCCACGAAATTCAAAGATCCGATAAAAAATGGGCATTTGAGATGAATATATACTTCTCAGATGAAGAAATAAAAATGGCAAATTATATGAAAATGTTCAGCGTCATTGGCCATTCAAGAAATGCAAATTCAAACAACACAGATTCCTAGAAAGAATGGTTATCATCAAGAAAACAACTGATAACATATGCTGGAGGGGCTGTGGGGAAAAAGGACTGCTTCTCCACTGTTGGGGAGAGTGTACACTGGTACAACCATTATGAAAATCAAAATAGGGATTCCTAAAAAAAACTAAGATTAGAGTTCTCATTCAACCCAGCTATTACCCGCCTAAGTATCTCTCCCAAAGAAGTGAAAGCATCATGCCACAGCAATATATGTGCACACATGTTTATAGCAGCACAATTTGTCAGAGCTAAATCTTGGAAGCAACCCAAATGCCTATCAACTGAGGAATGGATAAAAAAGATGTGGTATTTTTATATAATAGAGCTCAGCTATATATATATATATATATATATATATATATATATATATATATATGGCTAACAAGATAGCTCAGTGGTCTAAGCACCTGTTTAAGCAAGTACAGGGGTACAGGGACTGGGATTTGATACCCAGCACCATATGCCATGCTGGCCCCACCCTCAGGCACACTTAGCTGGTACTGAACTCAGGAGTGGTGGCACATGCTTGTAGTCCCAGGGCTGGGGAGACTGAAAACAGGAGGATCACTATGAGTCAGAGCAGTGTAGTGAGACCCTATACCAAATAAATAATAATAATACTAATAATCAACTCAAGGCTTTTCTGAGTAAGTGAATGGAACTAGAGACCATACCTAGAAGTGAAATAAATCAGACCTGCATGTACAAACATCATGTTGTCTCACTAATGTAAGAACCTGAAAGAATGAATATAGTGTGAATGGTACAATAGATACAGTGAAAGGGAAAGAAACTGTTCAAAGAGAAGGAACAACTGGGATGAGGGAAAGGAGAAAAGAAGGAGAGAAGAAAGATAAAAAGAAATATACATGTATATATATATAGGATAGCTTGGATAACTGTACTGATGATTTCTGCTGATCTATTGAAAGGAGCAGTTAACACTTATTTTTTTTTTTTTGCTCTGTTTTAAAAAAAAATATAACTGTTTTTGACCAATTTGAAATGCCTATATTATAATTTGAATAACTAATTTTTTTTTGGCGGGGGACCAAGGTTCAAACTCATGAACTTGCACTTGCCAGGCAGGCACTTGTGTCATGGAGCTATCTCCCCAGCCCCTGTATAATTTCTAATGGTTTTTTGGTTGTTGTTGCTTTGTCTTTCATGCCTATAATCACAGCACTATGGAAGCTGTGGCAGGCAGATTGCTGTAAGTTTGAAGCCAGCCTGGGCTACTTACTGAGTTCAAGGCCAGCCCGAATTAGAGTGAGAGCCTGTTTCAAAAAAAAAAAGAAAAAAAAGAAAGAAAATGCAATGGTTATGTGGCGTGTTGACCTAATGGGGACATTTGATTCAGTCCTCATCCAACTTAGTGTGTAACCAGAATCATGGCAAGAATTAAGTTTGTAAGTGAGGTGCCACAGTAATGGTTTTTAAACAAGGAATGTGTAACAATATAGCTTATTCTTTTTTCAAAATACTGATTTGTGATCTCGCAAGCGGCCTGCCGGTCTCCTAGGACAACCTTCCTTCTCCCACATGGGCGCCTTCTAGCTGGAGGGGCGAGGGGAGCAGCTCAGCCTGGGGAAGCTCTGCAGTCTACCCTCCTCCCTACCCTCTCATCCTCGTCTACTTCCCTGGACTTTCTTTGATTTTGGTTTTCCAGTGAGGACTGTGTCGCATTTTCAGGTAATTGTTAAGAAACTTTGCTCCTAACTCATACTAAAATTTGAAGACACCTCAAATGCAGAAGCGTACAGGCAAGCATGAAGGCTCAGGTCTGCGCCAACTAGAGGGTCCTCCGCGTCCCTCCTTACTCCAGGTCACCAGGTCAGCGCGGCCCACGGGAGAGTGGGCGCTGCAAGCGTGGGAGAGGCCTCGGCCACCTCTGCCCGCCAAGCCCATTGAGGATGCTGGAGCTAGAGCTCAGCACGCGGGGGCGGGCCAGGACACGGGTGAAAGCTGACACCTCGGGGGTTCCCAATTTCCCACCATTTCGTCCCCAAACACATCTGGCAAGGTCTGCCAGCATTTTCGAGTATGCTTGGCTTGTGTCGGGGGTTTGGGGAAAGGCTGGCATGTGCCACTGACATCAGCTAGAGGATGCCAGAGGAGCCACAGGGCCTTCACGGCACGGAGCCAAGGTGTAATCTGGTTCAAAATCTCCGTGATGCTCAGGTGAGGAACCGTGCCTTGAAAAATGCGTCAAGGACATTCCAAAGACTGTACGTAGTTCTTACACCAAGGAAAGTGAGGTGGCGGGATCGTGGAAACAGAGACGCCCCCAGCTGAGGCCCCTCACTGTAGCACACACAGCGTTGCGGACCCAAAGTCTGCCTTCATCCTCTGCTCATTTATCTCAGCGTGTGCAGTTTATAAAATAATTCACGCACAGTAATAGGAACACAGAACGCACACTTCCTCTGGCGCTCTGGTCCACCTACTAGCTGTTCTCATTGACAGCCAGGTTGAGCGTAGGCTGTCTTCTCTGTCCAAAGAGAAGAAAATGACCTAAAACTACAGCTTTTTATGTAACACATAGCATGTTCTTTGCAGTAACCATTCTAATTTAAGCCATAATTGTTTAGCGAGTTTCAGTCAAAAGTGGGGACGAGAAAGCCCCTGCTTTTTGTTCTTCCAGAGCCCAACACTATCTTCTCTATTCCACATCTTCATAAAGCTGTAGCTTTGGAAATGTTCTTGGACCAGTCCACTGCTGGGCGGCTCTCAGGCCAAGACTAGAATTTCTCAGAGCAGATAAAATACAAATCTTGGAAATAATTTATTTGAAAATATGAAAGTAACCTAGAGCATGAGATCATACTTGGCGGCTCAGAAAAAGAAACAGGTTTCAAAACTCAGTTTCATTGTTTATATTCTTTTCTCTTTAAAATTAAAAAAGAGAGAGAAACAAATAGAATTGGTTATTGTACACCCAATATGAGAAAGTCTGCCATTTGAGAGCTTAGCTGCAAGGTGCCAGAGAAAGAGAGAGAGAGAGAGAGAGAGAGAGAGAGAGAGAGAGAGAGAGAGATTTTTAAAAGGAAAATCCTGCTTGGATCCTTTCCTCTGGTCTCCGATCATGCCGCTGGGACGCAGTAATGCTGCTGCCAGTTAACAGTCTTAGGGACAGATGAACTGAGAAGGATCACCTGAGTGGAAGGGTAGAGGTACCTGTTTCACCCTTGTTCCTTTTTATTGAAAATAATTATTGGCAGAAAAGTTTTACAAAAGTATCTAAGGGAATAAATACAGACGGCAGGCAAAATTATAAGACAAATTTCTTGGGTCATGAACTTATTTGAAAACCAAGAATAGCCTTATACTTAGTATGGCATGGAGCCAGTGAAGTTATTACAACCTGATAATGAGCCTAGGGAATGTCCTTCTCCTCTACAGGCTTTACTCCCAAGAGAGGACAAAACTGGTATTGGTTTCCAATAGGAACCTGGCTTCCACTCATGGCAGACATCCAAGGCACTGAGCCTCTTGCACTGAGCTTCTTACTTCGTGTGAGGAGGTTCCCAGAATGAAGGGTTTGTGCTGAGTCTCTGGAGGCTGAGAACAAGGGTTTTTAAACTTACCTGGTCCACATACAAGATTTATAAGAATCTTTGTAAGATTTAGGAAAAGGAGGTGCCTTCGATTTTTTAAGTCCATCGGACAAAGGGACCAAATGGAAGTCAGAAAATTGGGAGTTCCACTGATGCCATGGCCTTGCCCAGTGGGGCCAACACCAAGCCTAGGTTTCTGTTTGCCTTCTTCCTTGCCTCTCTTAGCAGGAAGTAAGTGCGAGAACAGAAACAAAATCGCTTTGCTCCTTGCAAAGCAAGATGCTCTAGGGGAAAAGTTTACTTGGATAATTTCACCTCTGGTGAAAGGCCGAGATCTGGAGGGCAGGAGAAGCTAAGGCTGCCAGTCCCTTGCTGCGCGTCTGCTCACATTCCCATTTTGATTGCTCCCCTTGACCAGAAAACACAGCACGCAAATGTTTGCTCTCAGACGCAGAGAAACAAACACCCACCAGCTTCGAAGCCCCTTCAGCCTGCAGAACAACAGCTTCACGTAATAGATGGCGTTGTTTACATGATTCACTACAGCTTCTGACACTTCACAAATCAAGTCTGAGTGGGTTTCTCGCTGAAGCGATCTGACAGCCTATGCAGGAGGCCTCCTGGGGCTGCTCTTTTTTATTCCTAGTAATGGATAAACACAAGCTCAGAAAGCAGTCAGTTTGGAAGTGGTAGTAGCCCAACTTAGTTTTCTTTTTTATTTATTGTCATGCAATTGCTTCTTTAACTCACTCTATTGATCTCTAGTGGGAACTGGAGGGGCTGGCTGAGTAGGAGCACTGCTTTAAGTCAACCATCTGTGGTTGGGTCCCGAGGGGAAAAAATAAATAGTCCCAATCCAGAAGAATGGGGAGAGGGTGTTTAAGAGAATAGAAGATTGAGTGGTTCGTGAGGGATCCCGGCGGAGTCCCGCTTACACCAGAGCATCATTTGAGCCTATGTTCTTCCATCTAGCTTGTTTGCAGTAAATAGCTGCCCATCATGTCGGGTCAGAGAAGTGCGGGATGTCACAGCTCAGTGGTCGTGATCTGCTGCAGAGCAGCAAGAAGCTTCCTCAGAGAGCAAAGGCATGTGTGGAGTTCTGGAGCCCTGGAGGTTCTAAGCGACAGTTTATCTTGACAGTTTAAAGCATGGAGTTGTCTGTGCTTGCTTCTCCCCAGCCCACCCCATCTCTCCCTCCTTCCAGTTCTGCTCTTGACAATCTGTTTGAAGGAAGACAGATGCTGGAGCAGTTTTCCTTAAGTTAGCTCTAATTCCGTGAGGTGCAATCTACCACACGCAGCTCTGTCCATCTTGTGGAAAGGAGAAGATCCTCGGGCAGCCCCATTTATCATTTGTCTTGACACTGACACTGATATTTTCAGGTGGGCTGGAGGCTGACACTTTACAATTCTTATGTTCTTTGCCCTCCATAAATAAGACACATTAAAGTTCTTAAAGGCAAACAAAGAACTGTATCCTGGGTACCATTTGTCCTGCAGTTGCCATGTTTAATTGAACATTTTACAGCACTCTAATGTCATGTCAGGTTCTTAATGTGACATGTGTTCTTCTCTCACATTATCAGGGACAGAGAACATCACAGAATCTTCCTTGGACTTGTGTGTGTGTGTGTGTGTGTGTGTGTGTGTGTGAGAGAGAGAGAGAGAGAGAGAGAGAGAGAGAGAGAGAGAGAAATAAGATTTATTCTGTGAGCCTCACTGAATCATTTATGAGTTGCCTTATCTCACCCAGGCAATTTCATAACTTATAAATGGCCCTTCTGGTCTGCTGTCTGGATTTTTGTTTACTGTAAAATCCCAAAATAGTATGACTCTTTTCAAGATAGCAAGCTAATTTTTTTCTGCAGTATAGAACTACCCTGTATCTGTCCTTCATTTCCCCATTTATTGGTCCCAGATATGAGACATGGAGCCAGTTTAAGGGTGGGGGAATGGATGTATGACATTTTAGAATGTGAACTCCCATAGGGCAGGGGTAACAGCTAGTGTCTGCTAAACCTCATAAAGTAATGATAGTGCTGGGCAATCATCATTAGAGAACACAGCTCTGCATAGAAAAGACCCACTAGCTGCTTACCTGCTAATGGAAAGTAACTGTACTGCAAGAAAACCTGTGCCCAACACTGAAAAAGTACAAGATGTTGACTAAACCAATAAGAGACTGACTATACTTGAATAAGAAAAAATGTGAAAGTTAAAGTTGAGTAATGAAAAGTGAATTGTAGGAAACCGTATTTTTATTGCTATTTTCTTTTTAAAATAAAAAAAAATCTTTTTTTTTTTTTTATCTATTTGATATAGGATTTCACTACAAGGCTCAGACTCACAATGATCCTCCTGTCTCAGCCTCCCCAGCTCTGAGATTACTGGAGTGTGCAACCATGACTGGTTTCAGTGGCCAGTTTAGCATATGGTACCAGCACAGCATATGGTACCAACCAGGGATCAAACCCAGGTCCTTGTGCTTGCCAGGCAGGCTCTTAGACCACCTCCTGGCCTCCTATGGTGTTATTTTCTTTTTGTTTTTTTTTCGCAGGACCGGGGTTCAAACTTACAACTTTGCACTTGCCAGGCAGGCACTTGTGCCACAGAGCTATCTCCCAAGGCCCTTATGGTATTATTTTCAATGAGGGAGATTTCATGAAGTTGATGGATAGGGAATGAGTGCTTGAGTGAAAGAGAGCCAGCTCCTGGGGCCCGGTGTCCCTTCCATGTGCAGAGTCCTCAGCTCTGCACAGAGCTCTGGAAGTGGTCAACTCAACAACACAACTTTCCTTAGTGCAGATATAGGCTAAATTTAAACAGTCAAAAGGAGAGGGCTGGCCAAATAGCCCAGCAGATTAAAGCACCTGCAAGTAGGTGCAGGGGCTGGGGGTTTGATCCCTGGGGCTGTCATGCTGGCCTCACCCCTGGGGCACCCTGAGATGGTAATTGAGACTGGGCATGGTGACATGCAACTGTAATCCCAGCTCTTGGGAGGCTGTAAATAGGTGGATCGCGATGAGTCAGATGTAGTAGTGAGACCCTGAACACCCCGTAGACCCTTCCCTAAAATACAACAAAGAAAAAGAAAAAAAAAACAGATGCAAGGAAATCATATATACAGTAAATGTAGCTTTCACTAACACACAGCCAGAATGTAATCCCTGGAGTGATATGAATTTTTTCTATTTTTCTGGCCACAAATATAGCTTAATGTTTACCTCTTGAATTTTAAATGTCCCATGCAATATATAAGAATGTTTGCTTCTAATTAAAAGAATATCTTGAGTTCTTCAAAAGTTATTTTTAGGGCTGGGTAGTTAGCTCCATGGTTTAAGTGCCTACCTGACAACAGCAAGGACCCAGGTTTGATACCCAGTACCACATAATGTGCCAAC
>PVKN010012533.1:0-20678 GCA_004027915.1 Capromys pilorides
ATTTAAATTAGAAACCATCTTCCGATCCTCATCAAGGAGTGTGGAATGCCTTCCACATGACTAACCAGGGCATTCCCATGAATGGGTAAGACTTCACTGTACAGAATGTTAAAATAAGTTGGGAAAAATTCCTTTTGAAAGCACTTGCTGAACACCGGCCAAATAGCTCAAGTGAATTAAAGCACCCCCCTTCCCCCCCACCTTGAGCTGAGACAGCAATTGAGATTGGGCGCGATGGCTTGCACGTGTAATCCCAGCTCTTGAGAGGCTGTAAACAGGCAGATTACTATGAGTCTGATCTACCAGTGAGACCCTGAACACCCTGTAGACCATTCTCTAAAATACAAAAATAAATAAATAAAGTGCTTGCCGAGATGAAATCCTCGCAGTGTTGCAATCAAGGTGTTTCCCACCTGCTGCTCATTCAACCCAGAGCCCAGGCCCAGAATGTGAGTGAGATGACCTGGGGTCTGTGATCCGCATTTGACCCAGAACCAAGGCCTGACATGTGAGTGAGATGATCTGGAGCCCACAGGATCCTCATTCGACCCAGAACCCAGACCCAGCTTGTCCAGTGTGGATCCCCGTGGCAGAGTTCCCTGCAAGTTCTGCAAAGCGCTATACAGAGGCAAAGCCCACCCAGCTGATCCAGGAGCAGAACATCTTGCCCCAGTGGCACAGCAGCTTCACCTCCAAGGGCTGCAGCAGAAAGAAGTAGAGCTCAGCAGCCACACCCAAGTCACACCGGTCAAGGTGTTGCTCCTAGGAATGAACGTGATGGATGAGTTCACAGAGCTTCCCTCAAGTTTCAGTTGTGCCTTCTACACCCTCCAATCCCACTTAGCATGGCCTTAAAGGAACAGCTTTAGTCACAAAATTATAATTTTTAATGTATGTGTAACAGCAAATTTGGAGTTCCTCTTATTTCTTTCTCAAAAATTAAGTGATAAATTCCAAGAAGCACATTTTGTTTTATGGTCAGAAAGAAAAAACAAGATTTTGAGGGGCCTGAGGAGTTTAATTTTCTTGTGTACTTTGCGATAATTATCTGCCTAACTTGGTTAAGTACCACATGGCATCCTGAGCTTGCGTGTACCAGAAAATGACTTGAAGTCCTGGCTTCCTGTGGGACCTTGGATAGCCTGACACCTTTCCAACACTGGTGTCTGAGAGGAAGGGTGCCCAGTTATTTTCTACTGTTTTGTAAATGCAAATTCATCCTTTCCCCCAAATATGTGACATAGTTGAAAAGACAGGTTTTTTTTTTTAATGAAATGCCACAAAGAATAATGATTTTAGATGAATCCTCACTTTTAGACAAAAGTGGACTTAGTTTACTGTTGTGTCTCTTTTCTAAGACTAAGGACATTCATTGGAGAAAGGGAATCGGTACTAGGAATAGGCGTAGCTCCTGAGAGGCAGGAGGGGTCCTAGTGGGATGCTCTCCCATCATTTCTTGGAGGTCTTCTCCAAATTCCATGCCTACATCCACTAGAGATGAGAATCCAATCTTTTCATTACAGCATAACTTTCCTAGCCTATTGTTTCTCATCCTAGAGACCTTCACACTGGATTCTATCCCCAGGATCAGTATACTCTTATGAGAGAAATGGCAAATGAAAGAAATGAACAAATGTATGTGAGCCACAGTTTCACTCATTGTTTTTCTCTTCTGCCAGATGTATCTGACAGTTGACAGCTCACCCTCTTTGTGGACCAGTCTCTGGAAATTTACAAGGCAAACTCAGTGCGGGGTCATGCATAGTTGCTGAGCAAGCCAAGGTTGGTGTGGTCAGCATTCTTCAGGCACTGTGTTCTCCAGGACACTTGTCCTTAATTCTGCATTAGCAAGAAGGGGCTCCAGAGAGCATGTTCTGTCTCAAAATCAGATATTACACATGGACACTGGTTATTTCTTACTCTACACAATTGCAAAATTAATCATGGAAAATGCAATGCACAGATTGATTAAATTAGCATCCTCATCTCTTCTGTAAACCAACAAGGTGGATGCAGAAATGGGATTTAGATTCCCAAGGCTGCCAAGATGCATCATAATATTTGCTTTGGTTCCTGCCTGAGATTTCACAAAGACATATAATTTTTTTTCCCCAGAAAAAGCCCACAGCATGGGGGAGGGCAGACAACAGCAAAAGAACCAGGTCTAATACAATTTCAGGCACAGAAACATGAGTCAAATGGATGCAATAAATACTCACTTCCTCGGTACCTGTGGCCACTCCCCAGAGCTTCAGCTGCAAGCCTCCTGAGGAAGGTGCAGCCGTGTGCCAGCAGCTTCACTGGGCCACAGGTCTCCTGGCAGCCCTTGGCCAGTCTATGCCAATGTCCTCAATACCTTGGTAAGATTGGGAAGGATGCCCTTTACAGGAAATGGCAGCTGTCCTTCGTTTCTGAAGTCGAAATATCTTCTGTTTGAAATTGTGAAGGTAGTAAGAGGCAGGCTTTTCTCTCTTACCGTGTCACTTAGCTAAATTATGAGCTGGCTGCTGTTCTGGGCTGAATGAGAGCTCCTCACAGGATGCTGCAGGACTCACTCCAGTACCTGTGATCGTGACCTTATTTGGCAACACAGCTTCGCAGTTGCTAGACTCCAAATGAGGTCTTAAGGTTGGGCTGTAACCCAAGATCAGTATCCTGTAAAAGCAAGAGAAGTTTGGACACAGAGACAGATGTGTCCAAAGGGAAAGATGATACAGTGACACCTGGAGAGGGCCCAAGAATACCGGCAAACTGGCAGAAGCTGCCCCACGTCACTGAAAATAAGACCCACCCAGAAAACAAGTTCTACTATGATTTTAAGAATTTATGTTTAGGGCAGATCTTCTTTTCAGGGAAACACTTCAGGAGAGGCCTGGCTCAGCTCGCAGTCCTTGGTGGGCACCAGCTCAGCTGACCCTTCCGCCCTGGACTTCTGGTCTCCAGGACTCAGAGTCACTGATTTTTCTTGGTGAATCGACAAGGTTTTGGTGGCCTGTATTGTAACTCTAAGAAGCTAAGAGAACTGGCCTTGGACACATTTCTATTTTTGCTTTGTTTTCTTTTAGGATGTGTGCTAGCTTTGCTTTTATAAGGTACATTAGTTCTCAAAATCTCATAGCCTTGGGACCCTTATAATGATCTGGAGGTTCCATCCAACTCTCGAGTATTTATGATATTTTACACTGTGGAACATCTGTTCCAAATTTTCTGTTCAGTCATGAGGTTCCTCCAGGGTTGAGCTTTCTCATTTCTGCTCAAGACCAGGGGCATCACTTAGCTGTCTCAGAGGCGACTCTGAGGACAGATCTCAATAGAAGGCTTTGAATTCTACCCCTGATAGAGTACCTTTCCCTGTAGCCTGAATAGGAGGCCACCTCTGGTCCTACTGGTAAGAGGACAAGGGTTAGTGGTTTCTTATCCCATGAAGAGGATGTGAGAGTGTTTTCTCAAGCTCAAACACACTGCCCCGGACCTCTTCCTTTGTTTATTTGGTCCTGCAACTTCCTCATTCATCAGTCCCAGGAACTTGGTCCCCTTTCTTCTCTCCTCCTCATGAAGTGGGTGCCCAGGCCAGGGAGGCCCATTCCATCAGAGCACACTTGAATGCCCAGTGAGTGTCACTATTACATTCAAGTGAGCTCGGAGAGTTCCTTGGTTTGAAGAATATCTAACTGGGAATTCATCTACTTCCTTATTCACTTATGAATGCATTAAATGAACAGCCTAAAATTATCATAAATAACAGTAACACTGTGGGTCAAGAACTGCTACCCTCTTCATGGACCACACTTGGGCTCATGTCACTGAATGCGTCCACAGTCTCCCAGCTGATGGACACAGCCACTTGACTTCAGTGACACATGGATGACGCAGCTCTGTCCGCTCCTCTGGGTGCAGCTTCCTGTCCCGCATGACCAAGCAGCCCAGTGTTTGCCAGAGCAGCACAAATCCTTCCTAAACAGAGGCTGTCTCCCACTCTCTTTGCCTCCAGCAGTGCTCACCACCTCACACAAATGAGAGTAAGAGCTCACTCCGAGGCAGCTTCTCGGTCTCCTGGTTTCTACCTTGACTCAGCCAACCTGTGACCATCTAGGTCTTTTGTCATCTGGCTTCATTTATTTTACCCTTATTGAAATTAGGTAGCACTGAAATTAATTATTAGCCTGGCATTTTGGATATTAGTTAGTATTCACAGTATTCTCTAAGCTCCAGGAAATTGCTATGCTACTGTTGTTATCGATAACAACATGCTCTGTGTTTGAGCTTCATCTCTGAGAAGGATCATCTGCTCTTCAGAGGAAAGCACTGCATCTCCTAACTCTACACCCTCATGGTGCTGTTAAAGACTTGTACCCTGCTGGCTGTGTCACCAAATGTACTTGAACCTCTATGTCGTCCATGACAGCAAAAGCATAGAAGCAGTGGGAAGACTCTGTCTATAAATATTTTCCATCCCAGCATGCATATCGAGTGCCTTCCAGGTATGCTGGTGTTGCCGGCTCTGGGAAACATGCACTGGAATCTTGTAGTGCAGCCTGATCACATGACATGGTTTCTGCTTCCTATCTCGGCATGTTCTCTTGCCTGACTCACCTGGTGCCTCAGCCTGATAATGTTTGGATGCTTCAATGCCTGGACTCTTCTTATGTAAAAGGAAAGAGGTGGGTTTGTTGCTGGCAAGAGGAAAAGAGATGGCTTATGGGAAAGAACCAAGGAAAATCTGGCCCCAGAACAGCTCACAGAATCATTTAAGAAATGGTTGAGGGGTTGCAAAGATAGCTCAGTGGTCTAAGCACCTGTTTAGGCAAGCACATGCACCTGGGGTTTGATCACCAGTACAAAATGCCCCAACCTGGGTGCCACCAAGACCAGATGTGGTGGTGCACAGCTGTAATCCCAATGCTGGGAAGGCTGAAGACAGAAGAAGGATCACTATGAGTCTGAGCTGCATAGTGAGACCCTGTACCAAATACAGGAAAGACAGCATTGAGTACCCACTCTTCACTCAGCATTGTGCTACCAAGAGCTGGGAAGTGTTCTTTCCTGCTCATTGTTTACTGTCTAAAAAGGGTAGAAAGAATTAGAGACACAACTGCAATGCAGTGCTGCATTAGAGAAAGGAAACCAGATGTTGTGGTAAATGACATTCGCCCTGGTTATGGGAGGAGGCTCCTCGGAGGACGTGACCCCCAAGCTGCATCTCAGAAGGTGGCTGGAAACTGATCAACCCTGTAAGCAGATATGAGTGTCCCAGGCTGCAAGGAAATCTCAAGGGGAAAGACACAGAAGCATGGAGCACTGCTGTAATTTCAAGTGATGTCCAAGAGTTCCAAGGGCTTGAAGGGCACAAGGACAGAAGGCCAGGCCCGAGTGGACTTGACTCTTGGGCTTCTTTCTGCCTGCATCTCCCCTTCAGGCATTGTGGGGCTCCTCAAGGCACAGAACTCACAGGGCTGCATTTGGATTCTGTACGAGCAGTGAAGGGTAAGCTGTGGAGTCCAGGAATAGAGACAGAAGAAAGTTTGTGATGTCACTGCAGTCCCCCTCACAAAAGATGGTAAGGGCCAGCACCAAGGGACAGAAACAAGACATCTGATGAGAAGGCGACAACATACAAAATCTAACTTTGGAGAGTGAATGGATGACGCTTGCACCAGTTTTCCCATTGGCCTCTCACACCAGTGAGGTATAACTGTATTTCCTCCGTCAGACACTCAGTACTTGATCTTTAAGCTTTCACTGGATTCTAGAAGCCATGACTGTAATGATAGGAATTCTGAGTATTTCAGAAATGTTCTTTGAGCAGTAAATACTTGTGGATGGCTCCCTGTTCTCCAGTAGAGAGGAGCTTGGGTGGCAAGAATAGCTGGCATGTGCCCATCTTCCCTTATTTCTTTAGCATGTTTCTTTTGACACAGAGTCTATTTCAAATTCTTAGCTCACAGACCTCTGTCTAGTTTTGTCCCTGAATCACTGCCATGCTTGCACCCCTGTCACAGGCAGTGTTTCCCCCTCTGTTGGTGGCCGTGCTGCTGTTGCCTTCCTGGGTACAACACAGCTGGGTGTTCCTCATAGTCCCATCCTGAGGAGCAGCCTCTTTCATGGTACAGGAACCCACAATGACTCGGAGTGATGGGAAATGCAGACTGACACCCTAGGGGCTACTTGAATAGCTTTTATGTCCCCTTGATGGACAATTTTCTGTCGTAATTGTGAGTGATGAAATGCAGTGGGGAGAAACTGTGAACAGAATGTGCTAAGCCCCAAGTGTAATGCATAGAGCCTGGTGTGTGTAGCACCTTGGGAAGGCTTTTCAGCTCTGTGCTTTATTTGGATGGCAGCAGAGTGAGAGGGAGAGGGCACGTGGGGCCTTCCACAGCGATCATCGCCATCGTCAGAACCAGTGAGTTCCAGAAAATTGGTGACACAGCAGTGATGGTTTGCATTTGACTGGTTGTATGATTATTTATTGCAAGTGTACTCATAAGCCTACAAAGAGGAATCAGGTAGTCCCGGCATACCGAGAAGGCTTCTTCCTGGAATTATAGTGAGGCACAAATGAGCTCCTCCTGGCAGAAACAGTACTAAGTGTAATGAGACTGATTTTCAATTTCCCAAGGGAAGGTTTACAATGTAGGCAAAGGCCTCTTCGTTTCCTGGACAATCCCCCAAGTTCTCATCCTAACAGATTTAAGAGCTCAGGTTGCTGCTCGAAGCATAGGTGGCTGTAGATTTTTGAAGGAGATTCTTTTCAGCACATAGCAGCCTTGGATCCTGCTCCTGAAAGGCCCACAAACCAGTAGCCCCCAGTTCCCAACATGGGGCCATGGGAACTGCGAGGAAGCATGGACCCGCCAGCAGCACCGCTGTCTAGAGGCAGAGGCCATGAGCACAAGGAATGGGAGATCCTTACTTTCTGAATAGGGATTTTTTTGAGTTTCTGTTGATGTTTTATTGAGAAAAGGAGAGCTTATTTATATTAAAATACTATGAGAAAATTGAATAGGCCTGACAGTAGGGAAGAAATCAGAAGTGTCACTGTCACTGTGTGCTGTGTTAACTCCCAAGATAGATTCTTGCACTCGACTTGGCGAGTACCTCTGTACATGCCAGACAAAGCCTCGGCACATGGTCGCAGAGACGGACAGGACAGAGTTCCCTTCAAAGAACTGGCAGGGACAGAATTAATGTACATGCAGCTATTCAATCTGCAGAGTTCTGAGGAAAATATCCCTTTTAAAAGGAAGATCTCTGAAGCGTTCATGAGGGCAAGTATGTTCCCACCACGTGCAGCACCCAGGAGGGCTCAGCACTCAATTTGCTGGCCTGTGTGTCCCGCACCTAATTTTTGAATTCTGAATGGAAGAGTGAATCTAACTCTTCCCTACAAAAGGCATGGGGAGGAGGAACGAGACTGAGCTTGAAGGGGGCGAAACACAGTGGAAATCACAGGTGAGGCATCTGAGGAGCCAAGAGTGACGCAGACAGCCCCTGCGGACCTCTGCCACGTTACCCAAAGTGTTAACTCAGGAAAGAGGTGGGAGCCACGTTGGCAGGTACACACAAGTCGTTCCAGCACTGTGAGAGGTTGAGGCGGGAAGACTGCAAGTCGGAGGCTGGCCCGGGCACTTCACTGAGTTGGTGAGACCAGGTCTCAACATAAAGCACGGAAAGCTCCGAGGCTGCAGATGAGCGCCAAAAGGCTCCACTCGGTCCCAAGCACCCTGCCCGCGCCCCACGAAAGATGTAAGAAACCCCTGCTAGGAGCCACGCCTGTAAACTAACATAGTTTTCATGAGGAAAAAATACTTCCATCAAACCAAGTCTTAGGACATGTAGCAGTTAATCACCGTAAAATAAACTACAGTGTGAGGAAGGAGCAAGGGCCCATTAACCACCTTTACAGAGCAATAATGACAGAAAAATCTTCTAGTCAAGAGAACACGACAAGCAGGTCAATAGAATTTACAGCCCTGAGAGAAGTGCAAGCTTGCAGGCAGGCGCCTTATTTCAGCTGCCTCCGAAAGGTAGAGGAAGAAAAGAGCCCGCAGAAGGGACTGCTGGTGCTCAGTGGGCTCTGGGGCTTTCTTGAGAACTCCAGGCTTGGCCGCATGCAGAGACCAATACCCGGATGGATGAATGAGTTAGTCCGTTTGTGCCCTGAGGCCTTAGCAAAGCAGCTCGGATGATGGAGGACAGGAGAACGCTGCTATAGCAGGAAAGCTCAGCCTGTGGAGAGCTAAGGTAAAGGCAGGAAGCCTGGAAGCGTTTTAGACGTAGGAAAAGGAGCTGTGCTTCTTAATAAATGGTAAGTACTTCATGAAACAAAAACAGGGATGAGATCCAGACAAAGGAACAATAGGCACAGAGATAGAGCGGTACTAGCGCAAGGTGTGGGAAGTGGGGCGACACCCGAGAAACGGGAGAAGCATGTGCTGGCCGAGGAGGCGGGGCAGACTCTGGAAAGGGACTTTATCCCCCTTGTCACGGACTCAGAATGGAAGTCTATTAGCAAGTGGTAGCTGTGAACTGGAGGTGATGTATTGAATTTAGGAACGGAGAAAATCTTGTGATACCTGTAGTGAGTTGAACGCTGATCGCCTAGGACCTGTCCAGGTCCAAGCAAGGTCTTGGAAACTCTGAGCGTGATCTTATTGAGTAAGTCTGTGCCGCTAAGTCCTTGACATGAAGCAAATCCCTCCGGGTGGATTATCTGGATGGGTCCTAAATCCCATGACAGATATGCTTATAAAAGATGAGAATGACAGAAGAGCATGCGAGGCGGTCACAGGGAGGGGAGGACCGGAACCGAGATGGAGTGCTGCTGCTTCGGGAATCTGGGGAGCACCGAGGATGCCAACAACCACCGGAAGCTGGCAAAAACAAGACCTGGATTCTCTCCCGCAGCTTCCTAAAAGGTTCAGCCCTGCCGGTAACTTCCGGTTTCTGCTCTTCAGAAGGAGCAGAGAATTTTGTGTAGTTTTGTCTAACGATTTCAAAATTTGTCCCAACAGCCCTGGAAAATGAATACCTGCCTTCAAAGCTAATCCTCACTGGTGGAATCATGCTGACTCACACAGGCATTGTATCTTTCAATTTACAAATCATCTCTGCTCATAGAATCTGATTTTATTTTTATCATAAAAGAATGAAGTAGCCACAGTGATTTTTCTCTCTGAGTTGTGCAGGAATCTGGACTTCAAAGAAATGTAATCGTCTTTGAAAAAGTAACCTGCAACTCTGTTTTTACTACTAACCTATGTTTCCTTAGCAGTGAAGCGGTCCCTACAGCCACCATTGCTACCGTTCTGTTCAGACTTAATGGTTATGAACAACATCCAAGTGTTTCTTGCAAGCCTGGTACGGAATAGACCAAGAGGAAGAGGGAAAGGGAGGAAAAGACCTCAAGGAGGCGCAATTAGGAGATTCTAAATTAGGATAATAACCAGAAATGGCCCTTTTCAAATCACCCTGGGTTTCACGACTGATTCTGCAACACAGGGTAAAATTTTAAACTCCAGTCTCAATTTTCACTTTTACAAAATAAGCATAATCATTCCTATCTGCTGATTTAAGAACTCAATGAACCATGTATAGATTTGGAAAACTGAAGGCACTGTAAACTGTTGGGTATAACTACGCAGGTGAAAGAAGGAGGGTGCCCTGGTGCGGCTGTGACTTCTTGGCGTTTAGCCCCACCAGGGGAGCCCTTGAGCATCACTGAGGCTCGCGCCCTGCCTCAGAATTCTTAACCGAGAATCTCTAGCAGGTCTCAAACATCAACACCTTTCAAAATCATTTCCCTTTTTGCTTACACCTGCAGCCTCATTTGAGAAGCCCTGTAGGAGTAGGAAAAGATGAGGCTTTCAGTCCAGTTCATTAGGCATGCCTTCCATAAATTAACTCTGCACACTGTGCAGTATAAAGTATACAGTCCTAGGCAAATGACTTAACTTCTGCAAATCTCTGTTTATTCAACTTTGAAATCAGTTAAATATAATAATATTGAACTCTCAATGTGTTTCTAAGGATTGAATTAAACCTATGCCTAGGTGGGAGAACAAGTTCATACTAGTTGGATTTCTGCCACCCCTTTTACATCTATAAAATCAGTGGAAAGCCCGAAGTGGAAATGGCAATGAGACTCACATAGCACATGACACGCAGATCTAAAAGTCAGTCGCAAATTGCACTTTCTCAATGTGAAGTGAGGTCATACAGAGACGTGGCTTTTGTGTTATGAACACAGATACCATCATAAATGCAATCATCACAAATACTGGCTTCTTATAAAATCCATAGGTTCTTAGGAGCTAGAGTCATTTTCACTAACATGAAACTAAGTGTGCATTAATAAAATGTCCTAGAAAAATGTCAAGTGTTTCCTGTGCTTAGCAAGTCAGATTAGATTAGAGTCATGAGACACTGCTTCATTACCAAGGACATTTATGGGCACCAACTGTAAGGATCCTGGAATGACAAAGGTCTCTGCGCTCACAATGGGAGGGAAGTTTGACTATGAACAATGCCAAAGTAGTGCTCCCTTGTTTTCATTTTAGTTCTGAAAAATAATCTTCATTTGGCAATATTTCTGAAGGTCCAAACTGGCATTTGTATCTTCTTTCCTGAATTTGGAAAGAATTAAAACAGCTAATATCCAACCACTTTGTACTTTTAAGGCTCTAAAGCGCTTTCTGCTGTGTACACAAGCAGATATATTACAGCAACCTAATTTGGAGGTATAGCTAGAAAGGTAATATACGGATTGATGCCAAAATCATTGAAGGGTTATTGACTGCCAGGGATTATTCCTATCAGACTAAACTCATAACTTACCACAAACCAGCATATTCTGAATTACACTACAAACTAGTTTATTACAGAAGCCATATTGTATTGTTTTTGGCAATCTGCTTCAAAATTAAGTCCAACACCAGCAACCACAGTCACGCATAGAGCCCTGATCCTGGCTCCTAATTCTTCTCTGATAAAAAGAACCAGGGCTTTTCACAGAAATCACCAACTGTAGCACCAAAGCAGCAGATGTTCAAGAAGAACCTACAAAATTTTATAGTGCCACAAAACAAAGAAGTTAGAAAACAAAACACAGCAGAATGACAGACAGACAGACAGGCAGGCAGGCAGGCAGGCAGACAGACACAGACAGACAATCTCCAGTTATATCAAGGGACACGGCAGCCAACCAAAATAGCTTCCAATCTCCAAAACAGGAACATAAATTTTGGATAATAAAATAAAGTAGCATTGGATTGTAACACAGAACATAAAATAAACATCAATGAGTCTGGAAAATAAACCTCTTTAGGATTATTAAAAATGTATGTAGATGTTGCACTCTCAAAAGAGATAGAGCACAATTTCCTTAAATTTGGATTGTTTATAGTGACTTTCTCTCGAAGAGTACAGTAGAGAGAGGGGGAAAGAAGGAGAGAAATTAGTGGAGAAACCTGGCAAACATTACCTTAATGAACAAGGTCAACCCTACCTCAGGGTCAACAGCATTGACTCTAAGGCATAGAGATAGTATGTAATTTACCTCTGTGGTCTTCTTCCCCAATCCCCATGATTCCTGCCTAATTGTGAAAAGAATAAGATAATATCACCTAGAGGGACACTGAATAAGCACATGACCAGCACTCTGGGGATCTTTGAAAGCAAGGACTGAAAACTTGCCACTGCCAAGAGAAGGCTGAGGAGACGCGGCGAACAGACATGATGTGGTGTCTTCAATGGGGTCCCGGGATGGGGGAAGGACAGGAGGAAAATCGAAGGACCTGTGAGTGTGTCATCAACTGCAACAAATGCACTGTTCCAAGGTGAAAAATCATAGGAGGAGAAACTGGGTGGGGCTCTGTGAAAACTCTGCATGAACTTTAGAGTTGCTCTGTAAGTGAAAAACCTTTCTCAATGTGGACAGCACTGAAAAATAAAGGGGAATCTGGATCATTCATTCACACTCAGAGTAAGCAAGTGTTGATTAAGCAGAGTTGAGCAAAGGAAGGGAGAGGAGGAAAGAAAGGGGAACAAAAAGGAACTGAGGGGTGTATGTATCCATAACAGCTTCCCATGATGGAAGAAATCTTTATGTACTGCAAGGATGGATGAATGGAATTTTTTAAAAGTTAAAAAACGAAGATAAAAAGATAAAAATAGGAAGCAAGAAATACAGAGAGGTAGAGAGAAAAACATTATTACTTTAAATTGTTATTTCTGGAAAACTTGCCTTCCATGTTGTTAAAATAAGGCAATGGAAGCAAGAACATGGGCATATAATAAAAATAATAATTACAGTAAGCAAGGTGCAATGATTTAGAGCTTCATTGCCCCCAAAAGTTTATATATTAAAACCTGTCCTTGCTGGGTGGTGGTGAAACCTCAGGAGGGGAGCCCTCCCAGAAGGTAGGTGGATCACTGGGGGACTCCTCTGCAAGGGACATTACTCCCCACCCCGTCTCATTTTTGCTGGTTGCCATGTAGGTAGCAACTATTTCTGCCACGGACTTCCACCATGATGTGTCGTATGGTGACACAGCTCAAAGGAAACACAGTCACGAAGCCATGAACTGACACCTGTGAGACAGAGGGCCCACACAAATGTCCCCTCTTTGTAAGTTGATTTTCTCAGATACTTTGTCACAGCAATGAAAAGCTAGGTTTCTATAGTGAAAGACTGGCACTGTGTCAATCCACGTGCATACACATGCACACAGAAAATGCAAGTTAAAGTGAAACGCACTACTATTTCTAAAGCTTACCAAGTTAGCAAAAACCTAACATTTTATGATAGGTTGAAATGGCAAGAATGCATAGAGGAAGATGCCTTAGTGAAAAACATAGAATAAGATGCCCCGTTGGAGGATCATTTAGTGACGTTGCAGCAAAGCTGTTGGTGTCCTGCCCACATTCTTGTGCCCTTTCATTTTAGTGCACGTAGTTCTGACGGAGATTCCCCTAAGTACTTCTCTGAAGACGAACGACCCGGCTGGGTTCCACGTGTGGCTGGGCTCTGTGCGTCATGAGCTGGAAGGGGGACTGCTCATACAAGAACCTGCACTCAGGGCTGGAGGGCAAAACTCTCAGCCCTGTGGGAACAGCTTCGGGAAGCAGAGCCAGTCACCGGCTTATGTAGACGGCCGGCATAGGGCAGTCGCCTGGCAGGGGGCAGAGCTGGTCCTCTAATGCTATCTTTCTCCCTAAATTCATGCTGATCCCACTTCCAACTGCTGAGTGCCTGCACTTCATTCATTCGCTCACCAACAGAATCCACTTTTCCTGTGCAATAGGCCACAAGTGCGAGGAAAGTAATGCTTCACAGGCAGAGGGGTGGGGATATCCCAGGGCAGAATCCTTTATAACTGAAGCTATAGCTTCAGTTCTCTCACCTGGACACGGTGAGAGAACAGGTTAAGCACAGAACACTGAGCTACATGGGCTCCTGGTCTTGTGGGCCCCGAGTGGCTGTGTATCTATACATGCTTTTGCATGTGTTGATCTTCATGGCTAGTAGTTATTGGCTTGAGAGAGGCCAGCGTGTCAAGTAGGAGAAAGAAGCGCGTGGTGTACTACTATGAACCACTTTTTACTATTTCATTTCAATGTAAGTACATATTGCTCTTCTAAAAGATATATTGAAACAGTTTGTAATCATAGAGTGTATGAATTGACATACGTGAAGCAATTCGTTGTGTCTGGAAGTCTCACATAAAGCACTGCATGGTGGGTAAGTGTGGACAGAGGCCACTCCTGGCTAAGGCATACGTGAGAGTGCAGAGGCGTGGAAACTCACACTCAACAGCTGCATGGCAGAGTTGACACGAAATAAGGCTGGGAAGGCAGGAGACGGCAGACAATGTTAAGATGCAGCAATGCACCGGTGAAACGAAATATTCAGGCCTAGTAATATCTGCTGAGCAAAAATTGTTTTTCTTGTAGGCTCTTCAAGATACCTTGAAGAGCACTTAATGCTTAACATTTTTATTTTGATCAATTTTTACATACTTATATATGGTACAATGTGCAATGTAATAGTTATCTTTGAATTCCTATCATTTTTGAAATTTTGTATTGTTTCTAATGCTTTGTCATCATCATCATCATCATCATCATCATCATCATCATCACCATTGTTATTATTTTTGCAGTACCAGGGATTGAACTTACAACCTTGTGTTGGCCAGCTAGGCATTTATGCTGCTGAGCTATATTCCTGGCCCTATCTATTATTTTTTATTCTCTTTAAAATGAAAAGGAGTACCTTTGAAGGCCACATGTGCCATGTAATGTATCAAAGGACAGGAAAAGAAAACCCTCTCAGGCTAAAGAAGGTCATGATTTAACTTGGCCTTTACCACCCAGCACAAAAGTTTAACAACGAGGCATAAAAATTAAAGCCAGATTAGTAGGCTGAGCTGTAAAAGGCTCAAGTCAACAGCTTCTGACATTGCCAGTTCTGCTGATAACCCACTACTATCATGGACTATTGGACTATACATACAACTACTTTCTTTTAGTTCAATGAGAAGAAATATTTGTACCAATGGTGTTTAGAAAAGTTACCACGTCTGCATCTTCTACTCTGAACAACTACTGTGAAGACAACAATATGCATTGTATCGATTATTGTGGCTGTCCTATGTTATTTCTTATTGAAAGCAATAAAAATAAAAAAGAAGGCTCCCTAAGGAGTATCGGGTTTCCTCATTCTCTCTTACTTCAGAAGGTTGGGAGCTGAAGCGCACCAGTCAAGTATTAAACACGATCAATTTGGGGTGCTGTAACTCATTAACTGTAAGCTGTTGTCTTCCTCTGCACCCCGCAGATTAGAAGGTCATAAATTTTAAAAAGATTTAGGAAAGCTCAATTGAGATAAATCTCGCAAAGGGGTTACTGTATTGGTTGGCACTTTGTAGTGCTTCATAATCTTATCTATCATTTCTGTTCATAACTGCTGATTCTAATATGATCATGGGAATAGCATAATAAATTTTCCTGATATCTCAGTGAATAGAAAACTGAAAGGAAAGCATGTCTTAGGACAGTGGAGGTCGTCTGGGTTGTGCCTAAAGCCCAGGGCTGCTTGTCCATTGTCACAGTGGTGGGCTGACATCCTCAACTCATGTGCCATGGCCTCTGGCCCAGCCAGTTACACCAGGAGGCTGGACCATGGCAAGAGGCATTTGACTGCAACTTAAGGTGAATACTTCAAAACTCCAAAGCATAAACCTTGCCTAGAGAAATGCAATGACCAGTAATCCGTTTGACCTAATTTCTTGTTAAAAGAAATTTCCACCATTCTCTGTTGAAAGATGCTCACGATGAGGCACTGTTGACAGAACAGAAGAAATAAGCCAAGCACTAGGGGAGCAAGAGGTGTCACTCAGGAATAACCTGGCAGCAGGATTCAGATTTGCTATAGCCAAATACTACGCTCGCATGTGCATGCGCATAAACACACACACACACACACACACACACACACACACACACACACACGGAGTGATGGATATCATATTTGTTATCTAGATTGAGGTATAAAAGTGCTTAGCCTGAGTCAAATATGACAGCCGTAGAACTGCAGAGATGCCACCCTCATATTTTAGGGGCTCGCCAGCCCTTTCTTAAAACTCATTTTTTTTTTTTTTTGTATTTAGGGCAGAGTCTTCAGGGTCTATAGGGTCTCACTACATAGATCAGATTCATAGTGATTCTCCTGTTTTCAGCCTCCCCAAGTGCTGAGATTACAGGCATGTGACACCATGCCCAGTCTCAATTGCTGTCTCCAGGAACCCCACAAGCGGGGCCTGCACGGCACGGCACAGCGCAGCACACCACGCCAGGGATTGAACCCTGTTTTCTGTGCTCTGCCTGAGCAAGCACTTTAATCCGCTGAGCTATCAGGCTGGCCCTTAAGACTCATTCCCTGCCGCGGTTGTTCACAAAATACTCCCCTCCATATGCTGACAGGTCTTTTTTCTAAACTTAAAAGTTAAATTGCATGTTCTCCTCACCCTTCAAATAACCATTGAACTTTGAATTGAGTGTACAGGGCAATGTGAATTCTGTGTAAGAATAAAAAAGTAAACTAAGAAAATAAAACAACATAGAATAGCAGCAACTGATTACTGAAGAGGAGGGGAATGGAGGTGGGGTCCTGGTACTGTGCAATGGTTTTTAGACAGTTTAGGTGGAAGTTGGAATTAGGCTGGATTTCACTAAGTTCTGACAAACTCAGAGAGGAAATGAAGCTTAAATCAAAGTGAAATTTTTATCTGTTTTGGACTTCCTGGTGAATAAGGGCCGAGATGTTTACAGTTGCTTCTCCATCTCATCACACCGCTTTCATCTTTGGTTTGTGAATTTGCAGGGAGAAGCTGGCCCACCTTTTGAACCAGAGAAATAAAAGTCCTTAGTTTTATCATGATCCTAAATACTCACAATCATGATCAGAGAAAGGAGTTATTCCAGAGATACTTCCAGTGACACGAAGAGCTATTTCGGTCGGGTTTCACTGAGCCACGAACCCATTGCATAAGCTCACAGAAATACTGGCGTGGTTGGCTGGCCATGGATCAAAGAACTCTCCGTTTTGGAGATGGTGAGGGTTTTTTAGAAGGCACTGTCATTAGAAAATGCTCCAAAATCACAGACCATTTCACGTCTTCTCATCATCCATCCAGCTTTACGGTCTGATTGCAGCATCTAGAAGAACGTTTCCTTCTTTCTTCAATTTAATATCTACTTTTTCTCATCTTACCAGAAAAATAGAGAATATTTCTGATTCATGACCTCTACAGAAATGAGAATGCAATCAATAGTTTATTTGCTGGATGGGTTCAAGTGAAATTTCCTGTAATCATATTTGATGCAGCTTGGTTCAAAGAGATGTTGGCAGAGATGAAGTGTTTAGTGTCTAGTTCAGGCTAAAAGAAAGGCTGTGTTCTCCACTTCTTTTCCATTGGCTTCATGGACATAGTGGAAGGAACATAACAGTTGTTTAACATCATAAAGTAAAAGTTACTTGCAGAGAATAGGAGAGTGCACACCAGGGGCAGCGGAACCTTGACATCACCAGGCAAAGCTTCTAACACTTATGTGCAGCCCAAAATATTCAAGAGAAGAACAGTTTCATTGTGTTTTTATCCTCTGTTTTTCTAGTTTCACTGAGGAGGAGTCAGAATAAAATAAAATACACACATTTAATTATATAAATTGATAGGCCTTGGCATATGTAGTAATCCCCACTTAAACCTGGAGGGGATTCCTCTGAGATTCCTCCTTGAAACCTAAACCCTGTGTACATTATGTTGCTTCTCATATACGTGGTTGACACCATTTAATTTATAGATGAGGCATAGCAAGAGACAACTAATAGTAATAACAAAGTAGAATAATAAATGTTATATATTACAAACATACTAATAAATTTTTTTAAAAATAAGGGCATGTGCATGCAGTCTTTGTCTCTCAGAGTATCGTATTACACTGGCCAAACCAGGAAGATGGTAATGAGGCAGGAGATTAAGGCCCAGCAAGCTACCTGACAATGGGGCATGACCTGTTGCCCCACAGCCCAGACCTGATATGAGAAGAAGGCCTGCTCTTACCCTTGTAGTGGTTCACTCTGTGAGGAGGGAGCATTTTCTACTCTCAAATCCTTTTCTTCAGAGCACTTTCTTGTCTTCCTCTTTACCTTAATAAGTGTCTTCTTTGTTTGTCCTGTCTTATTTCTTTAAAATGGAAATCGAGAGCCTGGAGAGGATCAGTCCTGGGCACCTTTGGCTAAGAGCAATACGCACAGTGTGAGAGTTACAGCAAGTGAGGATTTGTTGGGAATTGCAGGAAGCCAGGAAATTGATCAAGTGTGTGTAGGTGGGACTGGGCCTCAGTGCCTAAAGCAAACAAACTACCCCAGTGCTGAGAAAAACATCCTGTCTGATTCAGGCCAGCTATTAGTCACCAGGCAACCTTGTGTCATGTGATACAAACTTTGCACAAGTATCAGGGATCGGTTTGTTGTGAAGAGAGTTAGTCTCGCCCATCAGGCAGACTAGCAACCACCTAGGCCAGCTTTTCATCATCTTGTCTATCTCATTCCCATTGTCTCCCCAGGTAGAACCATTTGCAGTAAGACCAACGGATCCCTACAAGGATTCACCTCTTGGGTGGCATGGAGGAGGGTGGGGTGAAATTTCCTCATGCTCCTAAGAGTTTAAATTGTTCATTTTCTGGACATTTCCATTTAATAATGTTGGACTGCCACTGACCGAGTAATGACACATGCAAAGCAAAACTGCGGCTAAGGAACGGCTACTGTATAGAGAAAGGTAATTTACTGTTCAACTTTATCTCTGTCTCCTAAAGCCTTGCTAAACTCACTGGTTACCTCTAACAACTTTAAGAAAATTCTTCAGGACTTTTTGCTGCCAAATCTTGGTTATTGTTTGGTTCTTTTCTTTCTCATAACAAAGATCTTTGCAGGATCCGCCTGGTACATCCAAGTTATTGTCCAAATTTCTGCATTCTGCCCTTTAGCCAAATAACTGCTGGCAGAAAGAAACTTCCCAAGAAAGTTCATGGGCCTCTGAGGAATACCAGGTCTGTCGTTCAGGATATTTGACCTAGTACATCTTGTTTCTAAGTATGGAGAAATAAGAGAACTACAAGGCTAGAAATGGCAACAGGACCCTGTCCCCAGGCCTCCTGTCCTTTATATGGTGATGCAAGATTTCTCACTGGCAAAATATTTTTCTGGATCAAGGGCTGCTTTTGCCCAGGAGGTTTAGTTTGCTTTGGGGCAGCAGTTAATGCCAAGAGTAGATGCCTAGAGTTAAACTCTCTTCTGATTTTTATGCACAGAACAAAGGCATGACTAATTGCATCCCTTGTCTGCTATTAGGCAAAGCTATGGTCAGCAGTGATATGAGGACATGAGGAAGATACACAAGCGAGATGGCACGTGGGGGCCCTGTTGTGTTCAGGCCAGTCTTGTCACCACCATTCAGCCATGCCTTGGGTGCCCGCCAGTAGCTTTCCTGAACTAACACATATATTTAACCCTTGGTTACAATGCCTTATAAGTCTACCTTGTTTTCTATTTTGCTCCAAGGTGGTGACATCCTGAGAAAACTTGGTCACAGAAAATCCCAATGCCTCTGTTTTTGCCAGATCAAGCCAATGCTGAAGAATAAAGAAGAAAAACTGTGCTTGCTGTAGAGACTCAAATTCAGGGGCTCAAACAAAACTCAGAACAGACACTGTCACCCTCACCCCTCTACCAGTGGGGCTTCCTCTTGCCAAATCCCACTGTGTTGATCCCCTGGAGGGATTATTATCATGGCAGTGAAGGAATGTAGCTAAGGACATTTCATATGAAGTAAATATATTGTCTATATCCTCAGATAACCATGAAGGTCGAGTAAATCCATCAGGTATGAATGTACTTCTTGACACAGATTTATTTTTCAATAAATACTCTTCATTTTTATTGGTACAAAGGTAATTATTGCTACTCCACTGTCAGTAACATAATGTTTGCCCAGATTGAATTTTTTCCATGGCCATTCACTATCCCAATAAGGGACACCCAACATTTCAAAGCCCTTTAGAATCTGGCTCCAGCATGCCCTTGTTCCTGAGTTTTGTTCTGCAACACAATGTCATGTAACCTGCAATGTCATACACCATCACTGCTGACTGCTCCGGGCCTGGGCTATCATGTGTTTCCCACCCCTGCCATTTTTTTTCTTGCCACTCTCACTTCTTTCATGTCTTGTAACACCATCTCTACTGACAAAAGCCCTGGTCATATTTTCCTGTGTTCAAGCACAGGAGCATTTCTAATTTTCTCTGGTCCCTACCCCACTAAAAATAATAAGCTTCATTGCTACTGCCATTTACAGATATCTTTGTCCCCTCTGTTAGATTTCAAGGACCTCCAGGTGTGGACTGCACACTTCATCCTCATTTCTACCAGAGGGCAGAGCATGTGCCAAGGGTGAAGTAAATATTTGTTGAATGAGTGCAGTGCTGAAAATTATAGAATGTTGTCATGGAAATTATCTCAGTTGATCCTTTCACTGCTTCTGGGAAGAAGCCAAATAAAGATAGAGCACCGCGGTGATTAAAAATCAGGCTGCAGAGGAAGAAGAGCAGTGAGCCGTGTCTGTATGGTCTTGAGCAAAGAATGAAACATCTTTGATCTTCATTTACTGCTTCTGTAAATTTGGGATGATGTTTATAGTAATTATATGAAGTAATCCATATAAGAGACCTATCATTGTTCCAGAAAAGCAGTATCTAAATAACAACGATCAGTAATAGATAAAAAAGGTTAAAGAGCAATAGCACTTTTTAATTATATAACTCATTGAAGATATCAAGTGATTTCTTCCAAATCACATAGCATGCCAAAAACAGATGGAGCCAAGTTGCTGCCTGTGTCCTCTGTCCACGATGTCTTTCTTTCCTAATATTCTATATTTATTAGGGAGGAGAACATAATTTAGAGACCTGGGGAGAATTTTATATTGCTTTGTTCATGGAGCTAGCATATCTAAGGTAAGGATAACAAAATATAGCTTTGGCTTTCTTAATTAATTGTGGGCGAACTGAGATATTTTGGTTCTACAATAGAACTGATTAAATAGTATTATAAAGCA
>PVKN010012534.1:0-20677 GCA_004027915.1 Capromys pilorides
CCAAGACAGCAGCAAACAAAGGGGGGCAGGAGTCTTTATAGGATCTTTTAAGGAGGGTGATCGTGGGCCGGAGCAGCCCGGTAACAACCAGATCACGAGTTTCGGGGTGAGGTGGAACAGCTAAATTTAGGTGGGCATCATTTCTCTTTATTTTATTTATGTCCGAAGGGAGTGAGTTGAGACCAACATAGGTCAAGAGGAAGTGAGTTGACACCAGAGTACAATGTGGGGCAAGGTTGGGATTGGGGTTGGGTGGGTTACCTAGGAAACTGAGAGAAGGAATGTTTGGGGCAAGTTGCCCTGAGAAGCTAAGAGGAAGTGTTTGAGGCAAGGTGCCTGGGAAACTTTGAATCCTGACCTATCACTGAGTTTGATTCCCTGTACTGAAAACAGAGCCATGGGTGTGATAGGCACAGTGTTAGTTATAAATACTGTATCATAGTATTTTATTGTTTGTTCTATTGCTAGAATAAATGCTCATTGTTAGATGCTGTGCTATTTTTTTACAATATGATGCTTATTATTATGATAATTCATATTTGCTACCAGGTAGCAGGTTGGGGGGCCATGTAGGCAGCACCTTTGCCCACCTTTTGGTGCCCCTCACATCCTGGTGGCAGGTGTTGCAGGAGAAATTTTCAGAGTTCGCCAGCGAGACAGGCACAGCAGGGCGCGAGCGGCTGGCAGCCGTGAACCAGATGGTGGACGAGCTGATCGAGTGTGGCCACACAGCAGCGGCCACCATGGCCGAGTGGAAGGACGGGCTGAACGAGGCGTGGGCCGAGCTGCTGGAGCTGATGGGCACACGGGCCCAGCTGCTGGCCGCCTCCCGGGAGCTGCATAAATTCTTCAGTGATGCCCGGGAGCTTCAAGGACAGATCGAGGAGAAGCGGAGGAGGCTGCCCCGCCTGACTGCTCCACCTGAGCCGAGACCCAGTGCCAGCTCCATGCAGCGTACCCTTCGAGCCTTTGAGCATGATCTGCAGCTCCTCGTGTCCCAGGTGGGGCACCGGCAGCCAGAGGGCTGGGTGGGGAGGGGGGCTGAGCTTCCGAGCAGGCAGAAATCAGCTTGTGAAGTAGGTTGAAATTAGGCCTGACAGAAGCAGCCCATAAAGGCAGAGATTGGGTAATGGGGCAGATGGAAAACAGGCTGACTGCGTGATGCACAGAAGTCAAGTAGCACAGCATCAACACACTAGGCCTGATAGCAATATGTGAAGCTTCCAATAGAGATTGGGATGTGGTTGCAAATGGATGCAGCACTCCAGCATGGTAAACCGTGGTGGAGGTGCCAAGTGGAAATGCAAGGGGCTAAGAGAAATTTGGTTGTGAGGTAGACAAAAATGAGGCAGCAGGGCTCTGATAGAAGTCATAGAAATTTGATGGAGATAGATTGACTGGAAAAGGCCACAGAGCTGACAGAAATTAGGCAGAAGGTCTGTCAGGAATTGGGAGATAGAGCTGAGAAACTGGGTGGAAATGAAGTCGTGAGACTAACAGAATTCAAGCAGCAGGGGCTGGGGAGGTAGCTTGATGGTCTAAGAGCCTGCCTGGCAAGCACAAGGACCCGGGTTTGATCCAGGCCACCAAAACCAGGCCTCGTGATACATGCCTGTAATCCCAGCACTGGGGAGGCCCAGCCAGTAGGATCACTGGGAGTCCAAGCTGCGTAGTGAGATCCTGTACCAAAAAAAAAAAAAAAAAAAAAGCAAGCAATAGGACAGAGGGTAACTGGGTTGTAGGAGCAAAGGGAAGTAGAAATTAGACAATTATTTTTATAAATCACACAGCTGACTGTTGGGAGTCAGGCTGAGAGACTGATAGCAAGTAAGTAGTAGACCTGATAGGAAAGGGGAGAGGGTCACTTTGAAGGAAATCAAGTGATTGGACAGAAAGAATCAGCAGCACTTGAACAGTAAAACCTGTAGAGCTAGGGCAGAAGCATGGTGGCGCATGCCTGTGATCCCAGCACTCGGGAGGCTGAGGCAGGCAGATCTCGTGGTGTATCTAAAGAAAGTTAGAATACAGGTAAAGCAAAGAAGAATCTGGCAGCTCAGGTACAATGCCTGTAATCTCAGCTGCTCAGGAGACAGTTTCAAGGTCAGTCTGGGCAACATAACAAAACCTTATCATAACAAAACCTTTCTTGTCAGTAAGGAAACCCAAAAGGGATGGGGTTATAGCTCAGTGGTTGAGCACCTCCCTAGCATGTGCAAGGCCTCAGGTCCAATCCTCAATACTAAAAGCAACAACTAAAAACAGAGTAAGAATCAGAGAGTAGATATGAAAGAAATGTAGTGCACCTATGGGAAGGCAGGAAGCAGTAAGTGCAAGGGAATAGGGCAGTGAGTATGGAGGAGGTGGGGGGTGGGGGGATCTCAGGGCTTGGGGTCTGCACTAAGCAAGCCGAGAGGAAGTGGAATGGGCGGAGCTTGGGCCTAGTGGAGGGCAGTGCCCGATCTGCCATGCCCCTCAGGTCCGGCAGCTGCAGGAGGGGGCGGCCCAGCTGCGGACTGTATATGCTGGTGAACACGCTGAAGCCATCGCTAGCCGGGAGCAGGAGGTGCTGCAGGGCTGGAAGGAGCTGCTGGCAGCCTGTGAGGATGCCCGCCTGCACGTCAGCTCCACAGCGGATGCCCTGCGCTTCCACAGCCAGGCCCGAGACCTGCTCTCCTGGATGGACGGCATCGCAGGCCAGATCGGGGCAGCCGACAAGCCCAGGTGCCTCCCGTCCTACTCCAGTATTCGTAACAGCCTCTGGCAGCCTCTCCCAGCTGCCTCTGGTTCACCAACTGTCCCTTTCCCATAGGAGACCACAATAGCCATCCCTGCATAGCAGCTTTCTATGTGTGGCACTGTTCTAGATGCTTCCATGTGTAAAGATATCTTTCAGGCCTAGCACGGGGGCTCAGAACATGGGGCAGCTTCTTGCCTTCGGTGCTTTCTAGGTGCTTACAGTGCCCTGTGGAATTTGTTTTGGCCATATGGTTTAGTCCAGCATGGTCTGATAATTACATAAATTATTTTATTTATTTATTTATTATTTTTTTATTATTTATAGCATGGCTGGCTTAGCCTGCCCTGGGGGTGGGGCTGGCACAGCATGTGGTGCCAGGGATCGAACTGCGGTCCATGCAGTTGCCTAAGCTTGCCTAAGCAGGTGCTTTAGACCACTGAGCCATCTTGCTGGCCCTGAGAATTACATAAATTAAACCATAAATGTGAGCTACATATATAATTAAAATTTTCTTGTAAACACATTAAAAATAAGCCAGTGAAAATGAATTCTATCAACATCTTTTATTTAACCCAACACAACCTAGATATTATGATTTCAATATATAGTCAGCATTGAAATAATTTTTTGGGTCTGGCAGCAAATGATTATAATCCTAGCACTCAGAAGGCTGAGGCAGAAGGATCCCTGAAGGTTTGAGGCCACCCTTGGCTACATAGTGAGTTCAAGACCAGTCTGAACTACATACTAAGACTCTGTCTCAAAAAACCAACCAAACAAAAACATTGAAACTACATTCTCTTGTACACTACAGTCTCACGGTCACCTGACACTTAACACATGTCCATTCAAGCCAAGCGCCTTTCCAGTGATCAGTAGCCACGTGTGTCTACTGCACAGACTTTTGAGGTTAGAATCATTGGCTAGATATATAGCTATAGGTAGTTAGAAAGTTGGGCCTCAAAATCCTCCTAGGATTCTTCTAATTTAGAACGAAAGGGTCAAATTGTGGTACCTGGACACATGGGAATTAATGAATGAGTAAAGACCCTTGGGCCCTTAGAACTTGACCATAGGAGGCAGGTGTCCTGAGATGCTATGGTCCATCAGCATGCAGGATCTGGGCTCATGGGAGGCATGTGTCCAGGGAGGGCCAAGGGTGGCTGCCTGTGGCTCAGATGGCTGCCTACCCCCCAACCCCTACAGGGACGTGTCGTCAGTGGAGGTGCTCATGAACTACCACCAGGGCCTGAAGACCGAGCTGGAGGCGCGGGTGCCTGAGTTGACTGCCTGCCAGGAGCTAGGACGCTCTCTGCTGCTCAACAAGAGCGCCATGGCTGATGAGGTGGGGAGGGGAGCAGGGGTCTCCTCTTCCCCCTAAGCTCACTGCGTGGGAACCCTTCCTAATGCCCCTCCCACTTACCCACCACACGCAGATCCAGGCACAGCTGGACAAGCTGGCAACCAGGAAGGAGGAAGTGTCGGACAAGTGGGACCGCCATTGGGAGTGGCTGCAGCAGAGTGAGTGTGGGCTTGGACATATCGCGTGGGGACTCAGGGACATGCCATGCTCCAGCCCTGTGGATGACATGAGTGTGTTTTGCACACTACCCATGGATCCTCAAAAGCAAACACAAGAGCCTAGGAGGGTGGGCCCTGCCTTGCCCTTGAATCCATATGGGAGACACCTCAAAAATTGGTACCTTCAGAGATAGCCCCAGGTCCTGTCACTCTTGCAGGGTCCAGAGAGGTCAGGGCTGGGACAGGGAAATCCAGAGGGATGTGGAAGACCAGAGAAGATAGGCAGGGCCCCCAGGCGCTCCTGGTGCCCTGACCCTGTGTGCTTCTCCCTCAGTGCTGGAGGTGCACCAGTTTGCCCAGGAGGCTGTGGTGGCTGATGCCTGGCTGACAGCCCAGGAGCCGCTCCTGCAGAGCCGGGAGCTGGGCAGCAGTGTGGATGAGGTGGAGCAGCTTATCCGGCGACACGAGGCCTTCCGAAAAGCAGCTGCAGCCTGGGAAGAGAGGTTTAGCTCCCTGCGGCGCCTGACCACGGTCAGCACCCCAGATTTGGGGCTCTAGGCATCCCACAACCCCTATACGCAACCCTGTGTGGGCCAGGCTAACCTGGACATGTTCCCCGCACGCACCTGCTTTGGGCTTGCAGTGGGAGCTGAGATAGACCTGTCATCAGTGATGGTCCAGAGAGGTTGGGAATATGCCAGGGAAGAACAGAGGGATGGGGACTGCAGTGCCAAGGGGGGCACAAGAAGCTGTCGGAGCCCAGGAGCGTTCGTCCTGGCCTCAGGGAGTCCCAGGTGAGCCTTGAAGAATGACATGAAGAGACCTTTGTGAGAAAAAGGAAAAAAATCCCACGGTCCTGGATCTGGAGAACACTAGGAAGCGAGGAGGAGAGGTCACAGTCCCTACAGAAGGCATGGTTTGGCCCATTTTTACAAAAGCAATAGATGTTAGTTGGAATTCCATTCTTGGTGCACAGTGCAGTAGGGCAAGGGCTTGAGCAACCAGGTCATTTCAAACAACTTCAAGGAACCAGTATATTGAGCTGGGAAGCAGAAACCCAGAGTGCCTGCCCAGCCGGGTCCCTAACCCCCCTCCAATCTGACCGGGGAAGCGGAGCATGGTGCTGCACAGTCTGTAATCGCAGCACCCTGGAGGCTGAGGCAGGAGGATCAGTGTGAGTTCAAGACCAGCCTGGGCTACAAAGTGAGCTCAAGGCCGGCCTGAGCTGCATAGCGAGACCCTGGCTCAAAAAAGCCAAAAAAAAAAAAGTCTGACCCAGGTCTCTCGGTCCCTCCAGATTGAGAAACTCAAGGCGGAACAGAGCAAGCAGCCACCCACCCCCCTGCTGGGGCGCAAGTTCTTTGGGGACCCCACGGAACTGGCAGCCAAGGCGGCGCCCCTGCTGCGGCCAGGGGGATATGAGAGGGGCTTGGAGCCCCTGGCCCGCCGGGCCTCGGACACGCTGTCGGCAGAGGTGCGGACCCGGGTGGGGTACGTGCGCCAGGAGCTCAAGCCAGAGCGCCTGCAGCCGCGCATTGACCGGCTGCCCGAGGTCCCGGGCAGGTCGGAGCCGGTGGCCGCGCCGGCTGCACCGGAGGACGTGGTGGAGACCCCCGGGACCCCGGCAGCGGCGGCGGCGGTGGAGCAGGTCAGGCCTCGGCCAGAGCGCCAGGAGTCAGCTGATCGCGCAGAGGAGCTGCCCCGGAGGCGGCGGCCAGAGCGCCAGGAGTCAGCAGATCAACCCGAGGAAGCTGCACGGAGGCGGCGGCCGGAGCGCCAGGAGTCGGCAGAGCATGAGGCGACGCACAGCCTCACGCTGGGCCGCTACGAACAGATGGAGCGGCGGCGGGAGCGGCGGGAGCGGCGGTTGGAGCGTCAGGAGTCCAGCGAGCAGGAGACGCCGGCCAGAGGAGATGTGATCAAGGGGTGAGCCCAGGTGGGAGCAGGGAGGGAAGCAGGGAGGAAGCGAGTGCTCTTAGAGGGGTGCAGGCCCAGTGACAGTCGCTAGTGTGGTGGTACCCATTTTCGAGAGGCATAAACTGAGGGCCAAGGTAGCTGTGCCAGTGTTCCACAAGGCCAGCTTTTCTTGGCCGAAAAGGCAGAGCACCTTCAAGCACAAGTACTC
Source organism: Capromys pilorides (assembly GCA_004027915.1). NCBI lineage: Eukaryota > Metazoa > Chordata > Mammalia > Rodentia > Capromyidae > Capromys > Capromys pilorides. The sequence goes on from PVKN010012534.1 coordinate 6,384, forward strand.
AGCCTGTGAGAGCAGACTCCGGCACTGAATCTCCCAGGCTGTGGCCGTAAGGGGTTGGGGAGTGGGTCTGGTGCAGAGGTTTTACCTGCTTTGCACGTTTTCTCCTATGGGCTCCTGGTGGAAATAACACCTCCTTTATCGGGTGGAGGATTCTTTGTTATGGCCTCAGAGAGTGGGGGCTGTGGTTACCTCAGTGTGGCTCAGATAACCTAGAACCAGCACTCAGGCATTCTGAACCCATCCTTAACCAGAGCCAGGTATGCAGATCAGTCCAACTGGCTGTATCCCCACAAAGGATAGAAGACTGGTTTTTTGGCCCTTTAGAAGCTTCCTATCTTATGAACATCTGCTGAGTGCCCATGCTGCCTGGCTTGTGCTGGGGATGGTACTGACCACATGAGTCCTTCACAAGGCCCACAGCCCAGAGTTAAATAGACATTCCATGGACAGTGAAGACCTAGTATGATCAGGGGCAGAATGGGGGGAGTCCAGGGACTTGGCAGCCCAGGGAGTGGTTGCTTTAAAAGGCAGTGGGTATTCAGAGGCTTGAAGATGCCAGTTTGCCTTTTGCTTTTTGCTGCTGGGAGACTCAAAAAGTGAGGAGCCAGGTATGTGGCTCACGCCTGTAATCCTAGCAATTTGGGATGCTGAGGCAGGAGGATTTCAAGTTTGTGCCCAGTGGACACTTTAGTGACTTAGTGTGAGAACTTACCTCTAAAAGTATATATGGCTGAGAGGAGCTTTTGGGTTAGCTCAGCGGTTTAAGTGTCTGTGCAGTCAATCCCAGTTAGGCATAGGGAACGGTGGTTCAGTCCCCCTTACCCACCCTTAAGGCAGCCTGAGCCAGCCAAAAAAACCCAAACCAAACCAAAACAAAACAAAACTCTCTCAAAAATATAAAGGACTGGGGATGCAGCTCAGTGGGAAGGCACTGGGTTTCTCCTCAAGACAAAGAAAAACAAAGGGGGTGGGGGGTAGAAGTTTTGTTCTCCATTCAGCAGTAATGTCTGGAGCACTCAGGTGTACAAGTATCAGATCTGTGCAAGACAACGGAGGGGCCAGGGAAATAGCTCAGTAGAATAAGTGCTTGCCCGGCAAGCACAAGGGCCTGAGCTCAATCCGTGTCCAATTTTCATGGTTAAAGGTGGAGGGCACTCCTCCAGAAAGGCAGGGCCCTGGGCAAAGGCATTCCAGTTCCATTGGATCTTTCTGTCCCCCATCCCCCAGGAAGGCCACTCTGGCTGACATTGTGGAGCAGCTGCAGGAGAAAGAGGCAGGCCCAGGGCTCCCTGCTGGCGTGGTAAGTTGAATCACAGAATGGATGGGGATATGGAGACTCACTCAGAGCAAGAGTCAGGATCTCAGAAAACAGTGCCTATGGCTGGGTCTACTCCCTTAATCTAGGACCTGAAATTTTCTCCTTTACAAAGACAGAGCCACCACCTAAAGGACTGCCCTCATACATATAGATTCTTAAATTCTTCCTGCATATGTCTCTGGCTCAGTGGGATCGAAAATGTCCATGTAGATAGCTAGCCATGAACACACGGAAGGTAGCTCCAGATTCTTCTTATGGGAATTCCTTGCACCCCATCGCCATAGATTCTAGCCCCTCCTTCCATCTCGGAGAAAGATTCCAAACCGAGTCCTGACAGATGCTCTCCCAAGGGCCTTGAGCTCCTTCCATCCTCGCCTCCAAGACATGGTCCTGCAGACCGGTGGGACCCCCAAGCCCATGGGCTCCCCTAGACTGATGGTCCCTACGCCCTCCCGTGGACAGTACCCCTCTTTCCCCTTCCTCACACAGCCGTCGCTGCCTCAGCCTCGTGAGCTCCCTCCTGGCCGTCTGCCCAACGGGCTTGAACCACCTGAGCGGACCCCACGGCCGGATCGGCCGCGGGCGCGCGACAGACCCAAGCCGCGTAGGCGGCCGCGGCCAAGAGAAGGTGGAGAGGGCGGGGGGAGCCGGCGCTCGCGCTCCGCCCCCGCCCAGGGCGGCTCCGCCCCTGCCCCCCCGCCCCCGCCCACTCACACAGTGCAGCACGAGGGCTTCTTGCTGCGCAAGCGTGAGCTCGACGCCAACCGCAAGTCGTCCAACCGGTGAGTGCATGGGCGGCGCCTTGGAAGGCGGAGACCAAACTTAGGGTGTCCAATAGTGAATAGTTGGGCCAGCGAGGGTGGGGCTCAACTTCAGGATTTCCAACCTGCGGCATAGGGAGGGTGGGGCCACGGGGAGCGGGGCGGGGCCTAACGTGAGCGGGTTCTTTAGCCTTGTTTGGGAGCAAGACTAAACCGGGAAAGTTAATTAAGCTGGAACTCAGTCTCGTAGCTACCAATCCAGAAGTTGACCGCAGCTATGGCTCAAACTGGGGGTGGAGTTGAGTCTAGAGGATTTTAGTGGCCTGTGGAGCCTGGAGACGTCCTCCAACCAATGAAGAGGGGCCTAACCTTAAAATTTCAAATTGGGGAAGGTTTGGGAAAAGGGGTGGAGCCCAAATACTGAGAGCTATGTGGATTGGAGGCAAGGGTCTGAAAAAGGTTTCCGAATTAGGGTCTAGATGAGATTTTTGTTTCTTCTTGAAGTCCAGTTTCTAGTTGACCAGGTTTGTCCAGTTGGGCATAGTTGAGGCCTAAACGCAAGGCAGTGGCACAGGGCAAGATGCAGGCTTTACCGATGGATGTGGGTGGTATGTGGCCAAGACGGGAACAGGAGCACCTGATGAACCGTTTTGTTCCAGTGGGACTTCTTGGATTCAGGGTTTAGTTAGACGGGGAGATAGGAATTACTCTTTCTAAACAGATCTTCCTCGAAAGAGCTTGGTGAAGGGTGGAGGAAGGGGGAAGTGAAGGAATAGAAAGGATGGAGAGGAACAAAGGCTTATGGAGGAGGCAGTTGAAATCTTATCTTTAGGACTTCAGTATGAGAGAGGATAAGGAAGGGCAAGCCCAGCAGGGGCCAGCCTGGGCAAAGACGTAGGACTGGTAGCCTTAGATGTTCCTCTCAGCTCAGGAACATCCTAAGGAAGAGCTCCCTGGTATATGGCCTAGTGAGCTAGGGCAGAGGCCCAACAGAAATCACATGCAGCACACTTAGGTCGTGGATGTCAAAAGAGTTCCAAGGCTGTGTGCTGCAGCTCTGCCTGGAGCCCCATTTCCTTACTCCAGGTCGTGGGTGAGCCTGTACTGCGTGCTCAACAAAGGGGAGCTGGGCTTCTACAAGGATGCCAAAGGCCCAGCATCCGGGGGGACCCATGGTGGGGAGCCACTGCTCAGCTTGCACAAGGCCACGAGTGAGGTGGCTAGTGACTACAAGAAGAAGAAACATGTCTTCAAGCTCCAGTGAGCCCCTGATGGGCAAGAGGGAGGGACCAAGGCCCAGCATCCGGGCTCCTGCAGGACCCTTGGTTGCCTTTGGAGAACATTTGGCAGGGGATGGAGGTGGGGACTGGGTGTTTTGGGATCCCTCTAATCCCATGTTCCCTTCTGTAGGACCCAGGATGGCAGTGAGTTTTTGCTCCAGGCTAAAGATGAGGTGAGATTGGCCCTTCTGTGCCCTTGTGGACCTCAAAATGACCTAACTGGATGGCTGGCTCCTTGGCCCAGAGTGACTGGACTGTGGAAAGTAGCACCCAGTCTAAGTCCCAGAAAATTCCCAGGGACTGGATTTCTCAAGGTGTGATAGGCCTTGGGAGGGATTTGAGTTTTGTCCTAAGGGGACAAGGGACCCATAGGAGGTTTAAATGTTGCTTAATAAAGATTTCTTTAGCTACCAGGTATGGGAAGATGGGGGAGGGGTAGGATGATGCTGCCAGGATAGGAGCCTAGTGGAGAGTGCTGGGCTGGACTTGTGGGAAGAGGTGGGGGCAAATAGGAGTGTGTTTGGGCCTCTGGACTGGGCTGTGAAGCTAGGTTGAAGACATGAAGGTTGTTTGTGCAGGAATTGAGAGTAATAAGTGACACTGGTTACCTCAGTCCTGACAGGCTAAGAAGGCCTTTTTCTCTTCCTGCCTTTTTATACTGCTCTGTAACATGGAAGCCAGGGATGGTGGCCCATGCCTGCAATTCCAGCACTCAGGGAACTAATACAGAGGATGGCAAGTTCGAATCCAACCTGGCAATTTTAGTGACGTAAAGGGGCCCTGTACCAAAATTTAAAAATAAGAAGAGATGGGAATATAGTTCAGTATGAAGGCCCTGAGTTGAATCTCCAGCACCTCTCAAAAGTGACTTTGTTTTGTTTTGTTTCGTGTCTTTTTGAGTTCAGGCTCTATGTAATTTAGGCCAGCCTTCAACTCACTTTGTAGCCCAGACTGGTCTTCAATGCACATAGATCCTCCTGCCTCAGCCTCTGCTGGGATTACAGGCATGTACCACCACTGCTACCACCACCGCACCTGGCAAAATTTTTTAATAGCATTTTCGTGAAACATAAATTGATACATGTAGAGCATAGGACTTCATAGTCGTCAGTGCTTGGTAGGTGTCCACTCATGTTACCTATCTGTATGGGGGATTTACATATAATCCTGTTGTATCCTATTGTATAGGTTAATCCACAAAAAGTGCTTAGAACAGCACTCCACCTCTTAGAACAGAGCCTGGCACATTGTAAGCATTATGTGACTGGCTGCACCTTCCTATCGTTGTTACCTCACCAGAGGAGGAAACTCAAGTTCAGAGAGGGCAGTCGGACTCCACATTTCATCTATTCTTCCAGGCTCCATACACTGTTTCTTTTTCCAGGAGGAGATGAATGGTTGGCTGGAGGCAGTGGCTGCCTCTGTGGCAGAACACGCAGAGATTGCCCGCTGGGGACAGACACTACCCACCACCTCATCTACAGATGAAGGCAACCCCAAGCGTGAGGGAGGGGAGCGCAGGGCCAGTGGGCGCAGGAAGTGACTCCTCTAAGTCCATGGCCTGGCGAGTCTCCCTGTCCCTTCTCTCTGCACTGTGGGCACAAAGACACTTTCTCTTCTGCAAGGGCCAGAGCCCTTAGTTCCAACGCTGCGGACTCACCATGATGGGCACTGGGAAGGAGGGGACTTCTCCTGCATCCCAACCAGTGGTGGGGAGATTGCTGCCCCTATAGCCATATCTCGGCCCCTTCCCCCTCGCCACCCCCACCCCAGGTGCTGGGGCTCCATTATTTTTATGCAATAATTGAGCTTAGTGGGGGCAGGCAGGGGACCAGTTGAGCCACGGCCCCTGCCCCATGGGCAGATCCTGTCCCAAGAAGCTGGGGTGGTGGGGGTGTTAATTCCTGGCCCTCCTTTCCGCCCTAAGGATGGGCACGGGGGCGCTGGTGAGGTCCCCTGGACCATCCAGGGTGCTAGGGGGTGGGGAGGGGACACTCCCTCCCTACCTTTACCTCACTTCCAATGCTGCCTTGAACTCTGTATGGATGGAGGAGGGGCCCTAGCCTCTGTACTCCAGTCACTTCGGAGCCATGTGGTTAATTCCTGACTTAGTTTATTTTTGCAAAAGGTAGACTTCCCCCTTCCCTGTCCCGCATCCGCGCGAAGGCTTTTAATGGGAGGGACGTCAAAGCTCAGAACTGTCTTCCTCTCTCCTCCCCCCTCCAACTGTAAATGCCACTTCATGAGGGGAGGGGTGAGGGGAAGCCCTCCCTTGCACCCCTGCATGCTTCTGGCTGGAGCACCTCCCTAGAGAGTGGAGGAAGCGGGTCGTGGACAGTCCCATGGCCGCCTGGAGAAGCCGCTGGGGCCTGGGGGTGTGGGGCGGTGTGGCGGGCGCACACTGTATGTACCTATAATAAACCCCTTGACTTTGACGGTCTATGCTCATTTGTTAGCATTTCATGGGCTGCGCCTGCTGGACGGGCTGGGAGGCATCGATAGCTTCGGAGAACGTCTAGGTGTACCTTAGGGTGTGCCCTAATTTCTATCAACATGCGCCTCGACGAATCATCTGAGAGTCCTACCTAAAATGGGACCTCTGGATGGATAGGGAAGTAATTAAAATTCCCAGAAGGTGCTGCCCGGAAAGGCGGAACCCTTTAAGCAGGCGGAGAATTTAACTGTTGACGAGCGAATGCTCTGTCCAATCCTCGGTGACTTCTTGAGTGTCCTGTCCAATGGAGATGCTATGGGGGCGGGACTGAGTCCACACCCGGAAGTGGGTGCTGGCCGGCCGGCCGGCTCTCCCGGGGGCCATGGCTGCAGCTGCAAGTGTAGCTGAGGGGGTTCTAGGTCGGGGTCCTCCGGGGGAAGTGATCCATCTGAATGTGGGAGGCAAAAGGTGAGTGGGAGAGGTTCTTCAGGCCTTGCACTGAGGGGCGGGAAGCCGAATCGAAGTGCCCGCCTCTCCTGGAGAAATCCCTGTCCATCAAGAGTTGCTCCGCCCACAAATGGGGGTGTGGAGCGTGGAAAAATGCTCAACGTGGGGAACAAACAACCGGTATCTTAGGGATGGGGTAGCATTTCTCAATCTGCCTTTTTTTTTTTCTTTTTTTTTTTGCATTCACTTACCGTTCCCATCCAGATTCAGTACCTCTCGTCAGACTCTCACCTGGATCCCAGACTCCTTCTTCTCTAGGTGATCGGGAAGGCGATTTGGGGCGGGGGTGGGGTGGGGTGAGAGCAGAGGCCATAGGAATGCCTACTTTCCACCAGCTACTCACCTCTGTGCAAGGCTGTAACGCCTGATGTTTCCCCTTTCCTAGTCTGCTGAGCGGACGCATCTCAACTCTGAAAGATGAGACCGGAGCAGTGAGTAGGGCAAGAGCTGAATGGGGTGGCCGACAGGAGGAGGAGGGACAAGCCTTACGTTCAGTGCCCTTCTTTGTCCTGTCTATCTTCTTTCTACTGTTTCTTGCAGATTTTCATCGACAGGGACCCCACCATCTTCGCCCCCATCCTCAACTTCCTGCGCACCAAAGAGTTGGACCACAGGTTGGTATGGAGTGGATAAAGGAGAAAGAGCCCCTGGACATCTTCCCTCCCTGGGTGTATCCTTAAGATTCATTCCATTAGTTGTTCAGAATCTTGATCTTGTTAAATTATTTGTCCAAAGAAGTGACACACACACACACACACACACACACACACACACACACGAACTTTAACAGTTTATATCATTGCTTCTTAGCGTTCTATCCTGTCAAAAGTAGCTACCTCTCAAAATTCTCTCTGCTGCTGTAAAACTTTCAACTTAAACTTATCTGCTCTGTCCCAGGCTGGAAACCCTGGCCTCTAAGCAGTTATTCTATTTAGGGGTGTCCATGGTTCCAGTCTCCTTCATGAAGCCCAGTTCTATGGACTCACTCCTCTGGGTAAGTGTGTGTGTGTGCACACGTGTGTGTGTGTGCACGCGTGTCAGAGGGGTGAGCATTAAACATCCTTACTGGGTAGAAAACCAGCCCCCTACCGAACTTTCCGAGAGCTCTGTGCTCTTTTCTTTCCACTTCTGAAAGAGGGTTGGGTAAGAACTAAGAGCACTGGATTTGCCCCTGGCTCTGAGGGTAGTGGTGATGTTTTATGGAGAAAAAAATGGAATGGGAAAAAGCTTTTGTCTTAGCATTCTCTCAAGTCCCAGCTTTGAGTCCTTCCATTACAGTTCGTCGCCTGCAGCTGCTGGAGGAGCTAGATCGATCTTCTTGTGGCAATGTCCTCTTCAATGGTTACCTACCCCCACCAGGTGGGCATTCCTGATGAACGGAGTGGAGAAGGGGTGGGCTCAAAACTACATTTCCTAAAAGGTAGCAGCTCTTGGGTACCTGTGCTGTGAGCCCGGAGACATAGCGGAAACTGCAGTTCTATATCTGAGCTTAGGCTAATACTTGGAAAGGAAGTAGAAAACAGAATTTTCCAGCAGGCAGTGGGCCAGCTGGTTCTACTTGGCATTCCAATGCATAAGCTAGAGCCCCATGGGAGTTGTAGTCCAGGTTTGATTTTCTTGTGAGGAGGCTTTGGAAGAAAGGGGGTTCTTTACATACAGGGGAATAGTATTAATAGCAAGTTATCTGCTACAATTCCCATGAGACCTTGGATCAGACTACTATGGGAAGTATGCCTCAGAGGTTACTGGGAACTGCAGTCCGCTTGACTTTGCTGATTGGGAGAAAGAACGCAGTAATGTAGTGTGTGACTTTATTTTTTTAGTTCCCATCACTGTCTATTGCTTCCATGAAATTGGCCACATAAAAAGGGCTTTCCTCTTATTTTTCTTAGTTTATCCCACTTTAAAAATCATCTGCTGGGTATAGCAGTGCACACCATTGTTGGGAGACTGAAGCAGGAGGATCACAAGTTCAAGCCTTGCTGGAGAATTTAGTGACTTAGTGAGATCCTGTCTCAGTCAAAGGTTCTGAGTTCAATCCTCAGTTCGGCCAGGGGAAACCATCATAACTAGAAGCTTATACCACTACCTCTGCACCATAAATACAAATGAAACATGAATGTAAAACTTCAATGTCAGTGTTACTATTAGGCCCTAGCTAGAGGCTCTTGCTTGCCAAGGGTACGACCTTTCTTTTTCTAGGAGAGATTTAATATTTTCTAGAAAATATTAAAGAGACGTTAATATTCCAGCAACACCAAACCAAGCCTTATTCTATGATGGACTCAAGGACTGCAAAAAGGGAGTAACTTGCTGTGGGACTCGGTGTCACTGAATGCTGTGTCCCAACTCTACTAAATCTTTACCAAGAGATTGCTCCTCATGTGGGAAATTTGTAGCTGTCATAGTTGAAACACTTACAGCTTGGCAGCTGTGATTACAGTTATTGCTGCTCCTGCCTTGCTTGATTCCAGTCTTCCCAGTGAAGCGGCGAAACAGGCACAGCCTGGTAGGATCCCAGCAGGTAGGGGGACGCCTGGCCACTGTTCGGCGAAGCAACACGATGCCCCCCAACCTGGGCAATGCAGGGCTGCTAGGCCGAATGCTGGACGAGAAAGTTCCCCCCTCACCCTCAGGTAAATTTCTGGGTTCTGGGAGGTCAGGGCAACCTGTATGGGGCTCCCATGACCCTCACTCCAATCTGTGCTCTCTTCCAAGGGCAACCGGAAGAGGCGGGCATGGTGCGCCTAGTGTGTGGACACAACAATTGGATCGCTGTGGCCTATACCCACTTTCTTGTCTGTTACAGGTACTCAGAGAGTAGGGAGTTGGGGGGTTCTGAGCCCTGGGCATGGGAAGGGCTTGAGGTGAAGGCTGATGGCGTATCCTCTCTGTTCTCCAGGCTGAAGGAGGCCTCTGGCTGGCAACTGGTATTTTCCAGCCCCCGCCTGGATTGGCCCATTGAGCGCCTGGCTCTCACAGCCCGGGTGCCTGGCGGGGCTTTGGGCGAGCATGACAAGATGGTGGCCGCAGCCACTGGCAGCGAGATCCTGCTGTGGGCTCTGCAGCCAGAAGGCGGTGGCTCTGAGATAGGTATGGCCCTGGGTCTTTTACAGAACCCTCTGCCCTTGGAACTCTGTGGCCTATTAAACTAACCCACCATAGAACTGAGTATAGTGACACACACCTGTGTGTGTCCCAGCACTCAGGAGGCTAAAATGGGAGGATTAAGAGTTTGAGTTCACTAGTGGTGTGGACTACACAACGAGACCTTAGTTCACCAAAAACCAAAATAAACAACCTACCCCGTAAAATAACCAAGTCCGTAGCAGTTCTCTTCCCCATTAGCTCTCACGACCCCATTAGAATGCTTCATGCCTTTCGGGATTCCTTTGCTTGTTGGGAAAATCTACCCACAGCCAGTTCTCGCTGCAGTGAGAATTGCCTATCCTGTTAGATCCTCCGCAGCGCCTCATGCCAGGGCCTCTTAGGATTTATGATCCTTACCAGAGTCCTCTATCACTAGAGAGTTTTTCCTTATTGGAAATCTTACCCATGTTAAGATTCCACACTCAGGGCTGGCGAGATGGTTCAGCGGTCTAAAGCATCTGCTTAGGAAAGCTTGGGCAATCACAAGGACCATGGTTCAATCCCTGGCACCACATGCTGCACCAGCTCCACTCCCAGGGCAGGCTGAGCCAGCCATTAAAAAACAAAAATAACAAAAAAAAAGATTCCACACTCATCTGGCCATGGTGGTTGCAGGCCTGTAATCCCAGCACTTGGGAAGCTGAGACAGGAGGATGAGTGTGAGTTTGAGACCAGTCTGGACTACAAAAGTAAGCTCAAGGCCAGCCTGAACTGCATAGCAAGACCCTGTCTCAAAAAGACAAAAAAAAAAAAAAAAAGATTCCACTCTTCAGAGGTATAGGTATTTCCCCTCTTGTCAGGAAATACTTATAATTCCTGCTGGAATCCTCAATAGTGTCAGGATTGTGTGGACCAACTAAATCCTCTGACCCTTGGAGTTTGTGTTGCCACTGTCCCCACGCTGAAGCAGAGCTCTAAGTTCGCCCTCCTCATCCCTGCAGGAGTCTTCCACCTGGGGGTGCCTGTAGAGGCCTTGTTCTTTGTGGGAAACCAGCTCATTGCCACGAGTCACACCGGGCGCATTGGCGTGTGGAATGCGGTCACCAAGCATTGGCAGGTCAGAGCTCTGGCAGCCTCACTGATCTCTTCCAGTGGCCCAGCCCTAGCACAGAGCTAGCAGCGGGAGGCCTTCCTGGAGGAGGAGCCATGGAGCTAACCCAGGAATGGATGGTTCTCGAAGGGAGGGGAGAGGATTCCTTGAGCCCCACGGAAAGAAAGGACGTAGGAGGCAGAAGCCCAGAGAGATGTGCAGAGACATCTGTTATTCTCCATCCACCCAGGGCCATATCCAAAACATTTTTAAAAAACCCTAAAGTATTGTGTTTGGGAGAGAGGCAGAGAAGAAGGAAAAGAAACAGAAGATGGAAGGAGGAGGAAGTAAACAGAAACACAAAGTCAGAACAAAGGGACTGAATCAGTGAAGGAACAAAGGGAGACTGAAGGGAATTAAGTCCCAAGTGGAGAGCATCCGAGAACCAAGAGACACTCAGAGACCACCAAGAGCAGGAGACGTAGAGGGAGGTACAGGGAGCTGGAGGAGAGGAGGACAGGTAGTCTGGGGCCACGTGGGAGCAGTGTGACCAGGTAGGCCAGGATTGCTGGGAGGAGCAACAGGATGCAGAGGCTGGGGGGCCCTCAGCCACTGTCGGCCTGCACACCCAGGTCCAAGAGGTACAGCCCATCACCAGCTATGACGCAGCCGGCTCTTTCCTCCTCCTGGGATGCAGCAGTGGCTCCATCTACTATGTGGGTGAGCAGGAGTGGCTGGGGAGGGGAGGGGAGGGCCGCTTGGACAGAACCATCCCGCCATAGGAGAGGGGGCAGACCAGGCACCTGGAATGAACTATTTTTCTCACCCAGATGTGCAGAAGTTCCCCCTTCGGATGAAGGACAACGACCTCCTGGTCAGTGAACTCTACCGGGACCCAGCAGAGGATGGAGTCACTGCCCTCAGTGTCTACCTCACCCCCAAGACCAGTAAGCCCTGACCCAGCTCCTGCCCTTGCTGTCACCAGCCACGCCAGCCCATCTGTAGCTGTGGCCTTGCATATGGGGCATGTCACAGGACAGATCAGGAAGGACAGACTTGGCTCTCATTCAGTCATTCAACAAATGTTTACCTAGCCCTATTCTTGGTGCTAGGGGCCAGCGAGATGGCTCAGTGGTCTAAAGTGCCTGCTTAGGAAAGTTTAGGCAACTGCAAGGACCAGGGTTCGATCCCCAGCACCATATGTTGTGTCAGCCCCACCCCCAGGGCAGGCTGAGCCGGCCATAAAAATAAGTAAGTAAGTAAGTAAGTGTTCGGGGCCGGGGAGATGGCTCTGTGGCACAAGTGCCTGCCTGGCAAGTGCAAGGTCATGAGTTCGAACCCTGGTCCCACAAAAGAAAAAAAAAAATGCTACTATTCTTGGTGCTAGGCTGAGAGTGGCCACTGGGGATCTGCCGACTGGGGGCAGCCCACGGCAAGGGAGTTGGGCAGTGTGTGGCACTTTGTCTAGTACTTCCTGCAGTTAGGTCTCTTTGCCTCCTCCAGGTAGCAGAGGTTTTTCTCTGTGTTTTATAAGCCTTTGCCTCATCCTTCACACGAAGGTCTCTCACCTTTTTCAAGTTGACTTTTACATATGGTAAAAGGGCAGGGGTTACAGCTTAATTTTTCCTAGCAGGAATAAATTAATAATACATCCAGGACCAGGGAGACAGCTCAGCAGCACAGCGCATACCTGGCAAGTGCAAAGTCCTGAGTTTCATTTCCAGTACCAGGAAAAAAGCCAAAACAAAATATCCAACTTCATGGCCCATGAGTACTTTTCTCTTATGGAAGGCCTCCTATTTCACGTCTCTGTCCCTTTCTACCTCAAATCTCTATCTCTCCCACATGCCACTACCCTACCAGGCTTAACGTTTTGTTTCATTTTGAGACAAGGTCTTGCTATGCAGTTTAGGCTGCTTCAAACTCGAGGTGATCCTGCCGCAGCCTCCTCAGTGCTGGGGCTACAAGCATGTGATACGACACCAGCACTGCTTAACATTTTCTTGTCCTTTTGTGTCTGTCCACACAAAATAGGGGGGTCTGGACATATCTTTGAAATTCTGCAGATACTGGTATATATGGTAGATGTGGTGGCACACACCTGTAATCCCAGCACTCAGGAGGCTGAGGCAGGAGTTTGAACCTAGCCTAAACTATGTAAGGAGACCCTCTCAAAAACAAACAACAAAATATACCTTGTATGTATATATATATTTTAAAAAATCTAGTATATATGGCTCAATTGTCCTCCTCTTTTCCCTCCTGCCCTAAATTTACTTTCTGTCTTTATTACTATGTATAAGCCTAATCCAGTGCTTGTGACTGCTACAAAAATGTAGAAAGTTGCTGGACATGGTGGCACAAGCTTGTTATCCCAACATTCTGGGAGGTTGAGGCAGGAGGACTGCCTACCTGAGTCCAGCCTGATCAATTCAGCAATATCAGAGGCTAAGGCAGGATCGTTGATAGTTCGAGGCCAGCCTGGGCTACAAAGTGAGCTCAAGGCCAGCCTGAGCTGCATAATGAGACCCTGTCTCAGAAAAACAGTAACAACAACAACAACAAAGCAATACCTATCTCAAAACAATAAAAAGCTTGGGGATGGGATATAGCACAGTGTGAAGGCCCTGGGTTCTGTCCCCATCACCGCTAAATAATAGGTAAGTAAGTAAATAAATAAATAGGCTGAGACATAACTCAGTGGAAAGACCCTGGATTCAGTCCTCAGGACAAAAATAAAATTTGAAACCACATGTGCCTCCCCACATTCCTTAAAATGGCCCATTAAGTTTCTAAGAGTTGCAAAGTGGAAAGTTGGCCAGGGTTGGGAATCCTTGCAACACCTGGGTTACATTGCCTTTTCTTGCTTTGTTTCTGTGCTTTCCTGCCTCCAGTCCCATCTGTCCAGTCTCTCTGTCCCCATCATTCAGTTCTTGGCTGCCTGGGACTGTTTCTCTCTCCCTTCCCTAATCAGCTCCGCGTCTCCCTGGCTCTAGCTCTGCTCTGTTCCTCTGTTTCCACCTCTTCCCCCACGCCTGTCCTCATTTACTCCACCAGCTTTCTGGCCCCGGCTCTGCTTCATGTCTGTCTCTTTCTCTCTGTCCTGGATTCTGTCTCTCTGCTACACAGACTCTGTCTTCATCTCCTGTTCTCACCAGGTGACAGTGGGAACTGGATCGAGATTGCCTATGGCACCAGCTCCGGGGGTGTTCGGGTCATCGTGCAGCACCCTGAGACGGTGGGCTCAGGGCCCCAGCTCTTCCAGACCTTCACTGTGCACCGCAGCCCTGTCACCAAGATCATGCTGTCGGAGAAGCACCTCATCTCAGGTGGGTCTCGCCGTGAGATGTGGTTCAGCTGGGCTTGGGGCCAGGAGGGGAGGCTCCCCACTAGGAGGGATGCTGCATAGGGAGGGAATGGGCCACAGGGGCATTGCTTTAGGATGGGAGCAGGAGCGAGAGTGCAGGGGTCAGGGGAAGAACTCATCAAGTGAACAGGCATTTATTGAGTACCTACTGTGTGCAGGCTCAGGGCAGACAGATGTGCATGATAAACTAAGTCCCTGCGCCTGCAGAGCTAATGTTTTGTTGTTTTTGTTTCTTGTGTTTTGAGTCAGGGTCTCACCATGCTGTTGAGGCTGGCCAAAGTTTGTAGTGCAGGCTGACCTCAAGCTTGCAGTGATCCTCCTGTCTCAGCCTTTCCAGAGCTGGGATTTCAGGCATGCACCACCACTGTCTGGGTTCCAAAGGGTATTGGCACTTATTTGGAAACAGTAGAGTGTTGTTATAGTAAACTATGCACCTATTCAGTAAGT